>JANQBS010000127.1:0-113704 GCA_033085395.1 Xanthoparmelia taractica
GGGGTGTGCATAGTGACATATGGCCTGGCCATACACCTCGAAACACTGTAGTAGGGGCACCATCCCATTTGCTTCCTGAGCACCGTCCGTACCGGCGCGATTGACGTATCCTCGGCCCAGCTTAATGAGGTTTTCGGATTTGAACGTCCCAAAGAAGATTTGCTTGAAATACTTAATATCGACGGCGCGATAGCGTTCATGAAGATTAAGAAAGGGACGCGTACCTTCAGCATGCATAAAAGAGACTCTGAGACCATCACCCTCCTCTGAATCACTACTGGACTCGAACGAATAGTACCGACAATGGCGGTGACGGCGGCGAGAGCGTGACTTATATATCCGGTACTGCTTGTAACGATCATGTTCGTACTTGGCGAGGCGTTCTTTCAGTTCTAAGACTTAATCGCGATAGCTGAGGGCCTCAATATCGATCTCCTCAATCACGCTTGGGCTGAGAGTTCCTGGGGAGGGTGTCTCCGGCACCACAGGCTCATTTCTACGAGATCGAGCGGAGCGAGGGGGGGGAGAGGGTGTGATGGCCTTTACGGGTGCCTTGGGCCTGCTGGAGGCCTTCTTGGAGGCCTTCTTGGATGCCTTGGAGCGTCTGATAGCGACAGCCATAACGTAAGAAGAATGGGATGATTGGGAAGATTGAAATGGGTGTAGGTGTGGATGGGATGAGAAGAATATATGCTAATCTAGTGTGCAGGTGTTCAATGATTCAGAATCAGTTGAATGGAGGTCACAAAAGAATGCGATTGCTCTGAGTGAGAAGAATTCGAATGAAGAGCCAACTGATGGTGTGAGACCCATACATATAGTGCTCTCGAGGACACGTGTTCCCCGCATGTGCGCATGCATCTGGAACAGGGGCTGGATCATGAGACACACTAACCCATAGTCCCACTATTCGAATAGTTAATTAAGAAATTAAAGTCTTTCTTAAGGATTTATCTAATGATTTAGTATCTACGAATATATAAGCGTTAATTTATTAAGTAGTCGTTTAAATATGAAAGAATTAAAATAATTAAGCTTCGAAGCTTATTTATTTAATGTGTGATAAGAAATTAGCAGAAGCAATTAAGGAGAATAATATAATTATAAATCGATAAATTAAGCTATAGACGAATTACTTAAACTCTAGCTTTATTCTACGATTTATAAAATTATAAGAGTTATAAACTATATCTCTTTCTATAAGTAAGAACTCAATCGAGATCTATATCGCTAATATTCGAACGAAATCTAAGGATCTTAAGCGAATAAGAGCGTTAATCGAGAACTAAATCTTAATAATCTTATTATTAAATAATTTAAACTTGAAATATAAGGACTTCGTATATCGCTTAATCACTTAACTTGATAATATACTCGACTTTAATAAGATAGTTACGCTTCTTTACGAAGAAGATCGATTACTTAAATAAGATATTAAGGAGTAGACTATAATCGCTTTTATAAAGAGATTTAAGGAATAAGAGAATAAGAACTCTAGATTTAATAATAACTTAGGCCGTGAAGAAAGAACCTTCGAACGTGATCGAGAAAATAATAATAATAATATTAATAATCGAGCGTCGAAGAATCTTAATAGCAGTAATTATAAAGGGGATAATAACGCTTCGAAGTGCTTAAAGTACACTTTATTAATTAATAAGAAGAAGAAGAGATACTAGTCACTTAACTACTGGACTCTATATTTAGAAAAGATATCTAAAAGTCAAAAGAATAAGCCTAAGGCGAATATGGTTAATAGTGAGAGATCTAACGATTTTATGGATAATAATAATAACACTCCTTGTATTTCGACTATGACTTACTTAATTATATACGAAGCAGATATTAAAAAAGACGATAAGTATTAAGGTCTGGAGATCGTTATTTTTACACTTAAATGTGATAGGGGAGCGGCACTTAAAGAGTTAATATACTACGTTCTCGATTAGAATTTAATTTTAATTTCTTCTTAATAGAAGAAAGCGAAGACTAAGTTAATAATTTAATTTAATTCTAACGCGAATTTGACTGATGATATTAGTTAGAAGATCTTTAAATCTCTATCTCTTTCTTTAAACTTCGAGAAAAAAATCTTTAAAGATTAAATTATTAATAAGACTTTAACTTAAATCTTAGTCTATACGACTAGAATTACTTCGTCTAATATAATATACGATTAAATAATCGATTCGGGCTATATTAATTACATATACTTTAATAAGGACGAGTTTACTAAATATTAGTCGTATCGAGCGGGGATCTTAATCGCTAATGAAATTATCGTATAAATATAGAGTCGCGATATAGTTGAGATGAAATAACTAGTATCGAATGAAACTAGTAACGTAGTAAGCGTTAGTGACGTACTATATATATTAATACTTATATACGAGTTATTCTTAATTAGTTAAGTAACTTAAAAAGAATTCGCGATCTCGTTTAAAGGAGATGATTATTATATCTTTTAAGATATCAAGCTTATTAAGAGTGCTTCTAAGATTAATAATATTTATATTCTCGAAGTTACTTAGTTAATGACTAGAATCGCAACGCTTATTTAGTAAAATATAAGAGTTCTAACGACTAGCCTAATTAACGAGAAAGTAATAAAGCTTTGATATCGACGAATAAATTATCTTAATAAAGCGAATCTTAAGCGACTTATCGATATAAGTAAAGGGATTATATTAACTCAGAAGCCTTATATAAGAGCTATTTGCGAGGTTTATATTAAGATTAAATTATCTAGAAAAGTCTCAAAGAGAGTGTAATACGAAGTACTCGAGAAATTAGATAAAATTTATATAAATTTAAGTAAATCGTTTAATGTATCGTTTATTAACGAAGTAAAATACTATATACTTCTCACTAATTAGGCGACTCTTCGTATTTAATACTTTATATATTAGCGAAAGAACGAGACGTTTAAGCTTTTTCGTTAATAAATAACTAAGATTAAGACTTAATTTAACTATAAGATCAAGATCGTTCGTTTTAATAATAATATCGAGTTTATTAATAATAAATTTAAATAATATTTCAAGAACTTCGAAATTATTTATAAGTCTATTATAATTTATATATTAAAGTAAAATAGTCTTAGCGAGATTTAGAATCGAATTATTATAAACGAAGTTAGAGCGATGCTGTTTGACTTTAAGCTAACACGTTATCTATAATTAGAACTTCTATATATTAAGGTCTATCAAAAGAATAAAAGTCTTATATCACGTTTTAAAGATGATATATCTTATGAGACTTAAATCGACGAAAAATCGTTTCTTAATTATATGCGAATTATTAATTACGTGATCTAAGTTTATATCTTAAAGAAGAATCGAAAGAAGCTCGATAAGCGTAATAAGAGATGCTATTTAATTAATTATAAAGAAATTAATATCTTTTAAATATAAAATTCAATTACTCGTAGAATCGAGCGAGCGTTTTATATAGATTTTAATAAGTCACGAATAATAATCTTCGTTATATTAAACATCGGTTATTAAATGGCCGAGGTTATCGGCGATAACGTTATATTAGACGTATTCGATACAGGAGAGAATTAGACTAAGCACCTATATACGAATAACACTCACTTCAGTGACACTCACTTCAGTATCTCAAATATTAAGTATATTCGAAATATTCTAATAAAAGAATTAAGTACGGGGAATACGAAAGATATAAAAATATTCGATAAAGAAGATATTTAAGAGATACTTTCATCTGATTTAAAAATATACTTAGATTTAAGTATCGATAAAACGTATACTTCGCGATTTAAGCGAGACATTAAGTCTTCTTAAAAGGCTTCTCTAAATAAGAAATAAAGCGATATTAAGATATAAGCTTAAAGGGTCATTACTTATATTAAATGTAATAAGACTTTAAAAACTAAATCTCTATACTATAGACTAGCTACTCTAAGTTATAAGAATTTAAATTATTATAATTTCGAGTCGGATTTCGATCTTATAGCTACTATTTAAAAGATAGTTAAAATAAGAAGCTATTAAGCGACTAAGGAAGTAGATAATTATAAATCCCTAATTTATAAGTAAGTTATAAGTGACTTATACGTTAAATAGTAAAAGAAAGCGATAAATCGATAGATAAAGTTATTTGCTATTATAGATATCTAAGAACTAGTTCCTAGATTAAAGAATATGCTAATATTAATTAATAGATAGATCTATAAGATTAAGAAGAAGTCAAATAAATTTATTTTCTATAAAGCCCGCTAAGTAATGCGAGGATTCGAGTAGATCTATAAGATTAACTACGATTAAACCTTCGCTTTAGTCGTTAAGTTTATATTATTTAAAGTACTATTCGCAATAATAGCGTATTACGACCTAGACTATAAGTAGATAAACGTTATTACTACGTTTTTAAACGCTCTATTGAAGGAGCTTATTTATATTAAATATCCAACGAGATATAAGATAAGAAATATAATATATCGACTGCTTAGAGCACTATATGATCTAAAGTAATTATTCCGCGAATAATATCACACTCTTCGCGATTTTCTTATCTTAAAGGGATTCAAATGCATCGAATTAGATCACTCACTCTTCGTTAATGAGACTACGCGTCTTATAATAAGTGTGTATATTAATAATATTTAAATATATGGTCTTAAGGGATTTAAACATATAGCGAAGTTGAAATAGAAACCTCGTAAGCGATTTGCGATAATCGATCTCGGCTTATATTTATATTATTTAGATATAAAAATATAGAGAGATCGAATTAGGAGGACTATACGTATTATATAAATAACGTACTTGAAGAAGATTCTAGCTAGATTTAATATGAGTAACTACGTAACTATATTCATATCGATAATACTAAGTACTCAACTTTAGAAAGAACTAGTAAATAAAGTTAGTCTCGAGATTATTTAGAAATATTAGTCTATAATGAAATTTATTATATATTTTATAATTTAAATTAGACTAAATATCTGCTACGTAGTAACGATGCTATCTCGATATAATTATAACTCGAATTTTAAGCATATCGCGACGGTTAAGCGAGTGCTTCGCTATTTTAAAGAAACGCTAGACTATAAAATAATATACGAAATAGCTAATAATTTGATAAAATATATAGACGTAGACTGGGCCTTCGATTAGGAGACCCGTCGGTCTCTAAAAGCATATATCTTTCTACTATATAAAGATTCTATTAGCTAAATCTTTAAGCGTTAATAATCTATTATTTTATTTTTATGTGAGGCCGAGTATATAACTTAGATATAGGTTGTTAAGGAAGTTATATAATTTATACGCTTACTATTAGAGTTAGATATTGAATTAAGTCTCTTTGATAAGCTAGTTCTTATTAAGATTAATAATTAAAGGATCATAGCACTTACGAAGAATTCTCGCTTTCACTCACGCATTAAGTATATAAATATTTAATAGTATTTCGTGCGTGATTAGATTAAGATTAAAGTCGTTTAATTTAAATAAGTAGTAATTAATTAAATAATCGCTAACGGCCTAATTAAGGCCTTAAGTAACGAGAAATTCGTAGCCTTTATACGTTAAATAGAATTATAATAAGTCGATTAAATAGTCTTAATAAGAATTATATAAAAGTGTTAAACTAATAGCGAAAACAGCCCCTATTTGAACTGTGTAAGAGTATTGGAATTCAGTTAATAGGAGGCCGTTTACGCCGCAAGCTGACTAAGCGTCTTGGCGTAGTCTTGGCGTTTCTCCATCCCCTAGCTAGATAGTCCGTCTCTCCTATTCAATCAAGCAATCAATTCATGCTTCATGAGACCACTCAATCCTCCAATCCAATACTCTCCCATTCGGACGACGCTGCTGCCGGGGCTCTGTGCGAGGAGTTTCATTGTTCCTTCGGCGCTTATGCAACGAGCCAGAATCAGGATCTGAATTAGCTTGGAGATCCACTTGCTGCTGTCGGGTCGCGTATCTCCAGTCCTCATAGTTCTCATCCCGACCAGCAACTTGTTGCCCACGCTTTCCTAGGACCTGCTTGGGCGCTTGGTACGCGCTGCGACCGCCTGGACCCAATGTGTTCCCTCCATGCTGTGGGGCACCGTTCATCCTCCGCAAAGGCTCCTGTTGCTGAACAGGAGGGCCATAGAGATTGTTGCTCGTATGGCTAGGGTGATGGTTGGTGGGACTAATATTCGACGTGTTGCGGTATTGCGCCATGTCGCGACGATCTCTTTGCACCGGTTCGAAGTGGTTTCTACCTTGTGGAGTCTGCTGTGACTCCGCTGGTCCAAAATTGGGACTTCTGTGCATCCCAGTATTGCTCTGTGGATATTGGCCCCCTGGGTGAAACTTATTGTTCGTGATGTTGTTGTTCAACGGAATTTGGCCTGGCATATTCCCATATGGGCTCCTTGCCAACTGTGGTTGTACATCACCATGTCGAGCCTGTTGTAGTCCGTTTGGAACAAGAGAGGACGAAGTCCCCACTCTTGAAGAGCCTCGGCTGAAGTCGGACCGATTGTTCATCGGCTGCGACTGGGCTTGAGGTTTCAATTGTTGATATGGTGCCTCGGGCGCACCATATGCGTTGACCTGTATTTGTGGTGGTGGTAAGGCCTCGAGAGTCCTGTTTTGTTGACGACGTGACGGGTTTCCCTGCAGAACGTACCCATTCTGGCCACCTTCATTGATCGGAGCTTCCTGATGGCCCGCCTGGTGTACCTCCTTCGCGGCAGAACCTACATCCACCTCCTGGGCTCTCCGACGTCGCTTCTCAGGACCAGGACCGGAGCCTTCGGAGCCTGCAACTTCATCTTCACGATTTCGTTTCCCGGCATTACCTCCGTTCTTTGCTGCCTGCTTCTTCTTGCCATTTGCAATGCTTTTCAGCGTCTTTCGGTAGTTGTCTTCTCGCTTCTCATCATCAAGCGCTCGGGTTCCAGCTCTCCCTGCGAAACGGGCAATATTGCCCAGTCGCACCTCCTTCACCTCCCAGGGTCGCAAGTCTCTCTCAAAACCCTTGACGGAGTTGCCTGATGCGACGATGTCAAAGCCATGGTGACTGTAGAACTTTGCAAGTCCAGCCATAATTACCTCTGTGCCTTCGCGATCACCGCCGGCGATGGTACCTTTCTTCTCTCGAAACCGCGTCATTGGCATGTTGATGCGGGTGTTCTTGTCCCGGAGGGGAATGATTTCAGATTTTCCGTTCTTATCTGTCTTCTTTTCCCGTCGTGGCATTCGAGCCCACACTAGAAAATCGTCAGCACAGCACAGACTTGCGTTGTTTGAGGACTTGCTTACAGTCAGCTTGTCGGCATCCAGGTCGCAGGGCCATCTCCTGCAGTTTGGCACCATCTGTATAGATTGACAGCGTCAGCGGGATGAATTTGTGGTTGACCACAGGATTGTCGTGAGGATCCAAGAGGATCTTGTCTCCCTCATACATGTATCCTGGGTGATTTCGCATAGTAAATACAGGCTTGCGCCTCCTCAAAGGCTTGCCATTCTTGTCCTTCTTCGGTTTGTATTCTCTCCATACGAAGAGCTCGTCTGCACACTGGTCTCGATTTGGGCCCCGAAATTGATGGGGTTTGAAGAAGGCCGTCTCCCCATGTGGAAGTCCGTCTGTTGGATCGGGATGAACTGTCAAAGTTAGTCATGTTCTAGGTCATGGGATCACTGATGATATCTTACGGTATGTATCATCCGGGTACTCTGCTTGTGCCCGTGCTATCAAAGTCGCCCTCATGTCATGATGCGATGCCGATGGTTCTACATTTTGTTAGACGATCTGGTTTTAAGAGAGACAGAGAGTATACAACTTACGCCACTTTGAAGTCTTGGGGTTGAACCATACTTCATGCCCATTTCTCTTACCAATTCGACCCCATCCCTTCTTAGGGGCGTCTTCTGGTGTTTCTATCAATGGGTCATTCTCCTCGAACGTCTCGAACGCTACCTCATCTGGGTCGTCCTCCTCATCCTCCTCATCTGAATCGTCAGACTTTGCCTCATCAATAGCTGCATGAGGGTCGTCCACTTGAGGTTTTGCAGCCGGGTTCATGGCTCTTGAGGCACCCTGCACGACACTGGGACCTGAACGCCCAACAGTATTGCCGGATTGATACGCTCTTACGGGCACAGGCTGTTGAAGGTGTCCTCTGGATACCGAGGCGGTATCACTCCCTGAGTTCAGAGCTGGTGTTTTAGCAGCTAATCGCTGCCGGCTATATATAGGAGGCCGGGTGTGTTCAGAAGAGTTGTCGACATTCTCCTGAGACTGTGGCTCATGGTACATGGGGCTGCCATACTTTTGAGCATGGGTCCCACCAGCAATATGCTTCTCGTTCTCAAGAGGATCAGTTATTCGCTGGTCGTCCTGAACACCAGTCCCTGCCATTTCTGGAAGGTCCTCATTAGCCACTTGATCTGCGTATTTGCTCCAATCGTCATTGTTGAAGTCGAACGGGAATTGCATTTCATTGTTGTTCCCAGGGTTGTCAAGAGAGCTGAAAATCTCTTCCTGGTCTTTCCAAAACTGGTCCTTGTCAACTCGAGACTGAGTCCCAGAGTTGAGCTGGCTGTCTTGCAGTCGTCCATGGCTCAAAGACGTCTCTGGCGAAACGGCTTTCTGACGAGGATTTCTGTCTAGATGCTGTTGAGCTAGGATCTTTGTGCCGTGAAGAGTATCCTGAGGTATGACGGCGCTGTTGTATACTGATTCCATGCTAGGCGTGTTAGCCTTTGGCTTCTGTCGATTGTCTTTAGAAGGCTGAGAGGCAACAATAGGACAAGAGTCCGGCTGTGATGGTCCCTTGCTGACGGAAACTGTGGGCGCAGTGACCACCGGCGACCGTTCACTGTCACGAGCAGGTTGTGATATATCCTCATGGGCACCGACGCTCTCTTCTGGTATTGCTTTGTCCACATCATTGCTCGTTGGCTCCATCACAATTTGAGAGGAGCCATCATCTTGCGAAACTTCGTCTTCCCTCGCAACGCCAACAACCTCTTGAGTTCCTTCTCGATCAATTGCCTTCGGATCTGGACCTTTAGAAGTGGTAGGCTCGACATTGGTCGGGTTCTCATCGGTTCCGAAGTCAAAGTCCTCATCATAAGCAACATTAGGGTCGAAACCATTGATACCAAGAAAGTCCCAGTGATCCTCGCCGACAAGTCCAAGAGCCGGCTCTACATAAAAGCTTGGTGGTTGTTCCTCGGACACTTCATTGGTCGCTTTCGGATCTGGATCCTTAGGGTCGGTGTCCTCGACGTTGGCTAGATTCTCGTCGGCTCCGAAGTCAAAGCCCTCATCGTAAGCAACGTCAGCGCCGAAGTCGTCGGTACCAAGAAAGTTCCAGTGATCCTCGCCGACCAACTCAGGGCCCTCCTCCAGATAGTAGCTTGGTGCGTGCTCCTCAGCCATGGCTTTTGACTGCGAAGGATTGCCAGGTGTGATGACGGAGGATGAGTACCTGCAGGACGGATGTATCCTTTCACGATTCTTTAAGTGGGTCTATCAGTATCAAAAGAACCTGTGTTTGAATGCAGTGTGAAGTTTGCGGAGACAGTAAGGGATCGTTGTGGTAATGGTTGAATGATAAATCGTTGGTGGTAAGAGAACGGAAAGTGGTATAGACAGCATGCTCTTATGCTAGAGAGATGCCGATGAAGTTTCAGTGTCATTGGGGTGACAATGAAAAATACACTGTGTTTTTCGAAACCTGTGTTAGAGGAAAAGTGTCGAGCATGTTTCCTCCTTTTCCAAAGACAGCGAGCACAAAGAAGAGACGACGCGTTCCCTTGCCCTAAGACGCCAAATCAAGAGGTAACGTAACAAGGGTGACAGCATACCAGAGAAAGACTGCTGACCGTGTAAGCCATGTCTGCGTCAAGGGCCACGTCGGCAGCTTACCTTTCTACAATATCAAAACAAGGCTTGGCGTCAGGAGATCCTGCTCCAATATGCCATGAATGTTTCGCAGCCTTCTGCTAACACCTATAAACAGTGATTTCAGAATGCTGTGTTGTCGTCTTGGAGAGAGGCAGAGTCTATTGACACGCCACAAACGCAGACAACATCTTCCAGTCCTTCTCAACACCCAAGCTTCGCTCACGCATACAATCTCTCACGGCAGCATCTTGATCTGCTGAAATCTCTGGATTTCCTTCACCGATAGCCCAGATTCCAAAATGACGTTGAAAGATAGGCAAGCTATGCCCCGAGCTGGGTGCACAGAGGAACCATCGCTCGGTTCATTCGCTGCTCAGTGTACCCACTCCTGTAGCGCTTGGTAGCCTCTGTTCGTATAGATAACTCTTGATATTTGACTGAATCGGAGAGATATCGATGGAGTCAGGTGCACAATTTTTTGTCATCTCCAAGAAGAGCTTCTCGTGGTTATTGGGATGGTCGCATCCTGTGTGTCTAGCCCAGCACTCGGCCTCCTTTATGCGCAGAACAAGTACTCTATTTTTGGTGTTCAGGGGTCAGCACTTTCAGCTTCACCCGGCATAGCCGTCTCAAAGCGAATGATTTCATGGGAGGCCTGAGAAAGGGCCCGTGCTTGCAAGAGAAACTCCTACACCCTCTGTTAGATGAGTGCCCATAATGACTATCTAGAGACACCTACTTGATTAAGAAGATACATTCTACAATGTCGCTTTTGGCGCACTTCACCGACTGCGCTCCGACCGGCTCCAGGGTCATTACGAGGGCCTATGTATCTTCATGTAGCTGTGTAAGTAGATGCCTCTACAGCACATTGCTCAAAGATGGTTCCGCACGAGCACCACTTAGGAGAATGTCTGGAAGAGCAGAAGAGATGTGGGTTATATATAATGAAGTGAGACCAGCAGTCCCAGGCCCAATGATACCGGCAGGTCCAAATAAGACTTTGCTGCATTAAAAGATTTTCAATACTATATTATATATAGGGGGCAGACCATGCGACTCAAAAAATTCGCAGTTGTTTGTCGCAATTAAAGACAATTATGGTGCGAAAATTTGAAGGCTCTTATAGTAGTAGATACCTACAAGAATAAGCGCTAGATAGATTCACACTCCGTGCTGTGAATGTTAAATTTACCGAGTTGAATGAATTGAAATGTGGAATGAACATAGAGGAAGATTGGGAAATCTATGCTATCAGTAATAAGGGGGACATAAATCTACTCCAATTGTTATTGATTGTGTTCATCCAACCAACACTTGTTTTGATTCTGGGTATAGTCAACCCTTTTGTCACGTTAGCACTCCCTCATCAACCTTTCGAGGTGAATGTCTCGCGGCTCCAGCTCAAAGCCGCAATGTCATACGAAAGTACAGCGAACTTGGCTGCCGATATCCGGCGGTTCAAGCGTTTCCATTAGAATTGGTCTTCATCTTGTCCAATCAGGAAAGCGAATCATGGCCTACGAAATCTGCAGACATGTATTGGAATCACAGGTGCAAAGATCAGAGGATACAATGTGATAAGTACACTTAGTGACGAAGGCGCACAAAGAAAGCCGAGAAGCAGCAGATAAGCACGTATTCGTACCGAGAGTTGATATAAAGGGCAATGAATGATTATGTCTTCAAAACAAATTACCTTTGATGTGACAAAACTATTTGGAACGAACTCTGTTGCCTATCCCGTTCCTTAATATCTGTGCTAAGATATTTCCATTGACATGCTTATGGGTTTGTTCCCTTCTGTAAACGCAAAAGCCATAGGGCTGAAGGTCGCGGCGGTCGGTTCGCGCCGCCACCACCGCCATTGACGCCGGCTAAGGTACTCCTCTTTGCAAACCCTTGGCGGGAGGCTCCGACTTGGCAGCTACCCCACCAATTTTTTGCTGGAACGACCGCTCAAGTAGAGTAGATGGTATTTCCAACGTGTAGGCGTTATAGTAGTTATTCCAGCTTTCTAATTGGGCTAGAATTAAAGCTATTCAACTGGCGATGTAGCATAAGCATATAGAGGGGTCCTTCCACCACATTTGTAGACTGTATCGTCGTCGCTATGGGTTCCCGTAAGTATCTTAGTTCGAAGAAGCCTTTAGCGAGGAAGAGACGTGCAAATATTATGCTAAACGGCTCTAATGAGACTTCTTCGTTATCTTAAGCTCCGGCTCTAAGAATATAGATATCTACTACGCCTATCTCAAAGATACTTAGTCTGAGGCTTATTATAACGTCTTGTAAGACGGCGATATCGTTATTTAGGCTGAATGGATCGAAGTTATTTGAGCGATAGCGCCCTAAGTTAATAATTGACTCCCTTCTTAATCTTATAGAGTCGAGTTCGCCTCTCTTCACTCAGCTATTTAATATTTTAAATAGTATACTCTTATCGAAGCTCTTAGCTAGCAAATAACGTTTTATTGATCTAGGGGCGATCTTTAATTAGATGTTCGGCAGCGAGAGTCTATCGCTAATAAGGCGATTAGAAAGTCTATGCTTTTAGCGATCTTTATAGTCTAATTTTACTATTAGGCTATAAGCATCGAAAGAAATCTCGTCTGATATCTAAATAGATTTCGAAAATGACTTATAGATAATATTCGATAATAAGGAGAATAAAAAGGAGAGAAGATGTGAGTAGAAGACTTTTAAGGCTATTAATAGTTAGCGATCTTATTAGTAATAAAAGAATAAGAAAGTAGTTAAATCGAAGACGAAAACGAAGTTATCTAACTCTTTTAAAGATATTATTAACGTTAAATCGCTTAGTGATAAAGAGATAAAACTTATATTATATAAACTTAATATAGAGTCGTTTTAAAAGAGCGAAAAGATCGCATTTAATATCGAGATTAAGAGATATACGCTTAATAACGATAATTCTCTCTTATTTTACTCGCTATCAAGAGTTTAGAATAATAAGACTCGTAATTATACTACATCTCTTAATTATATCGTATATTATTGAGTCTTATTTATTGCGACTTTATTTTATAGCTTACTTGCTGCGATTAAATAGAAGTATTTTAGTATTTTAAAGACTGAGCTTAACGAATACGAATAGATCTTAAGTACGATTCTCGCGGAATTACTAGATTGAAAGTATAAGAAAGAGCTTCAACTTGATCTAATATATCGTTACGCCCGTAGTAAGTCTGGCGTTATCAAAAAAGAGCCTATTGCTATTAAAATAATATTTATAATAATTACTTATAGCGGTAGAACTTAGAGTAGTAGATCTATGAGTCTTATCGAGGTTCTAATAAGCTTAAATCTTATTAAACGATTACTTAGCGCCTAGGCTATGGAGAATAAAATTAATTCTATTGTTACTATTAGACGTGATATTCGAGCTCGCTGGAAGTGTACTTAGAAGGAATGTGATAGTTAGGACTATTTTGAACTAGTCTGCTACGTCAAAGACTCGCGAAGGTATTATCTTATTACGTCTTAAGATCTAGTTAGCTGATTAATAGCTGTTTTAAAGAATCGAATCGATAGACTTACTGCTAAGTAATTGCCTATAAGTCTAATTATCGCCTAAAAGCGTAAGCTAAAGAATAAATTAAAGAATAAGGCGCGAAAGAAGAAGAATAAGAGAAAGGATAATATTCAGCAAATATGTAATCGCTTTTCATCTGCTACTATTACTTCTAGTATCACAATTATTTAGCTTTCTTCACAGTTAACGTATTCTATAAGCGCTCTTATAGAGTTTCGATCCTCTCGTCTTAAAGCTAAGCTCGTTTCACGTGATTATTACGATTCTTAGCGCTTAGTTAGTCGTATTTATAATCGTAACGCGATCTTAGTCTTAGAGTAAAGAGCTAGTAGTTCGATGCATATTAATCTAGAAGAATATATTGAAGATATAAAGCTAAAGACTATATTATACGATTAAAGAGCCCTAGAGAATATAAAGAAGAAGCTATTGAATAAATACTATAAGTCTTATTATATTTAGAAGTGAAAAGATAATAATTTCGAGTATAAATAAGAGAAGTTAGAGATTAAATCTAACATTAAGCGCGAGTTAGTTAATAATATAGGGGCATTTGGGCGTAGAAAGAAGCCAGCTCGCGTCTTAACACATATTCGTTCTTTCACGGTCTCTATATCTCGATTTTCAAGGCCTATTTTAAATTCTATCGAGGATAAGAGCTACAATTATCGATAGTAAGAGAAGAAGACGTTTGAGAATAAACTAAATCTAGATAAGATTATATATAAAAGTGATAAAGACTTTATATAGCTATTTCATAGCGAAACCTCTATAAAGTAATAAAGTTATACTTTTAAGGCCTCAGCAGCGTTTATCTTATCTTAACTTCTATAATATATCTTACTTCTTCTAAAGAGATTATTCGTATTATATCTTTTCTTCTACGCGTGAATAGCGAGGTCTATAAAGTTATTGTATCTTTCTTCGTTAAAATATAATACAATTAAATCTTAATATCTCTTAATTCACGCCTTTAGAATAAAAAACGAGATCTCGATAGAATTTAGATTAGACGAATATGAAGATAGATACTTTAATAAAACTTCTACATCGTGATATATGCGAATAAGCTCAGCACTGTGGTGAATCGACGCGTTATCGCATATAATAATTAAAAGAGGCTTATTTCTACTATAGTTATCGCAATAGAAAAGAACGTAATCGCGTACAAAATTAATAAATATCTCTTAAGTCACGGATTCTTAGAGAATAATTTATGAGAGATAGTCTTATATAGTAAACGCAGGTAGCAGACTTTATCTCTTTGATCGCTTGAATTCTTCACTAATTCACAGCCTTATATCTAATAACGCTTATTTGTACTTTCTATTATTTAGAGACGTTAATATATAACTAATAGAAGTAACGAGATGCTCATTAGTCCGCTCACACGCCGTCGACTTATTTAGAAATATTAGTTAATTAGGTCGCTAGTTAGCTAGCGTAGTAAATTAGCTTTCTTGTAGAAATGCGTTGCGCTAATTAGCTATTCTCCTTATACGCTTACGAGATTAGCTAAGACGATATAAAGCTCTTTAAATAATACTCTTATCGATTACGAGATTATATTTATCGAATAGCATATATATTAGCTTATCGAGATACGATATAGGGCGCTCCTCGAGATACGCGAGTAGCCGTTTCTTAATATATTGGCTTATAACTCTAAGGCGCCCGTCAGAGCTATTATTCGAAATAAAGACGATGCCATATCGAATTCAATAAGATCTTATTCTCTGCAGAGCCCGTATACTGATATTATACGGGCCAGCCAGAATAACGTTATTGCTGTGACCTTATTCGAATTCCTTCTGAACGAAGGCGCGAATAAACTTTGAAATAGGCGATGATATAGCGATAGCGAGGTGATAGCAGCGAGGTGAAGGACTCGAAGGCCTATAAAGAAGCTACATTAATCCTGAATGGCAAATGGACTATACACGGCCTCAAATTTGAACAAGTCTACATCTATATACCACGATTTACCTCCTGCTCCCCATGAGCGATCGTTCCAGCAAAAAATTGGTGAGGTAGCTGCCAAGTCGGAGCCTCCCGCCAAGGGTTTTGCAAAGAGGAGTAGGATCACAGGCTTATCTTTGTCTTACTTCATGGCCGTTATAGTCGTTGATCCATGAAACGCTCCGTCATCATGAAGCCATTGACTCTACTTACCTTCATGCAGTCTTATACTGCGGCTTCCTTTGCTTATCAAGAAACAAAGGTCCTCCCAAGCCTGGACAATGCCACCAGCGTCGGGGTCACATATATTCAGATGATCGATAAGAACCGCCTTGACCCTTTCACCAATTATACCCAGCAAAGACAAGTTATGATATCGCTGCACTATCCTGCTCAACCAGATCCTTCTAATATCCTCCTCGAACAGCGTCCCACAGCTGATGATAGGCATTACATCATCCCTTACATGCCCGCATTGACTGCCGCTCTGTACGATGAACTTGTCGTTCCATTCGGCTTCCCTAAAATTACATTTGAGCAACTGTCGACTGCCTGCCAACAAAATGCTCCGCTTCGAAATAAATCCGAAGCCTACTCGCTCCTGATCTTCTCCCCAGGCGGCGGAGCGCCTCGTTTCTTCTACGCCACGATGCTGGAAGATCTCGCACGCAGAGGTTACATAGTTGTCGCCATCGACCATCCATACGACGCCCTAGTCGTCGAGTTTACGGATGGACACGCTGTTATAGGCTTAAACAAGACCCTTACCAGGGACGAGGTGGAACTGCTCGTTAAAGTACGAGCGCAGGACATGTCATTTGTGATTGATGAGCTCAGTCTTCAGGATTTTGCTTTGATCAACACGAGTGACGTTGTAGCGTTTGGTCACTCTCTTGGCGGCGCCACGGTTGCAGAGGCAACGCTGAATGATACTCGCATCAAAGGCGGTATCAACATCGATGGTCGACTATTCGGCTCAATGCAGAAGCCAAACGTTACTCTTTCCACGTCATTCCTCCAGTTCGCGTCGGAGTCCTCTGCTTCGGATCCATACTTGCACTGGGACCAAGCATGGGAGCGTCTTTGGGGCTGGAAATTGGAGCTCGTACTGAATGGTGCGGCGCACTCGACTTTCACCGATCTTCCCCTAATAGCCGAGGCCCTAGAGCTTCGAGAAAAGCTCGGCGATGATGGAATGGAGCTACTGGGTAAGCTAGAAGGGATGAGGGGTTTGGAGATCATGGTGGAGTACGTGAGCGCTTTTGCTGACTTTGTACTGACTGGAAAAAATGAAAGCCTGCTGGGAGGCGACGGTGATGATAGATTCCCGGAAGTCACTGTTAAGAGACATGCATAAATGATACTCAGCATAATCCTTTTTACTAAAGCTTTGATAACATCTCGGTGGAGGACAAGCCGGGGCGTAGCACTTTACGAGACTCCGTTAATTGTGCTATGTGTATTTCACTACCAAGACCACCAACGGGCGGCGGATCTGAACAAGGGTACTTCACGCAAAGCTAGGCATTGTCACCCTCGGCTTTTGCAATCCAGCCTTGTGGAACTTCGAATCTAGGAGCCTAAGACGTTTTTTCGATCAGTGAGAGCGAGGAAGGAAACTTATATCATTCAGTCGAATGCCGGGCTTAGACGTGGCAATGCTGGAGTGCGATTATGAGACTTCTGGAGAATATGGTATAATCGGGTCTGTGTTGATCCTGCTGTCTCTCTGACCTTATAGGCTGCAGCGCTGAAAAGGGGCTTAGTATCCTAACTGCTTCTTCTAATTTCTCCATCGGGATTTACGAGGCTCTCAGTATAAACGCATTGTGGCTGTACGTCAAGGAAAGCATGCACTGAAGCGGGGTTGCCGACCCAAATTGTCTTAGCGCGAAGGGCGCAGTCATCAGCCTGATGGCCTCACTCCACCATGGGTGTTGAATCTCTAAGCTATCGCAACCATGGCAGGATCCGAAAGTGCAAATCGCGCCTGCGTTTTATGAAGGGGACCATGCGAATATATAATTCCTTGAAATAATATTTGCAATCATTGAATACGCACCATATCGCAGCATCTTGAGGATGAAACGAGCTGAAAACGCAAAGCCCGGGTTGTCCGCAATTGCCTGCACATGAGACTCCAATTAAGGTCAGGGGGTGGTTTAGCATACCCACTTTCCTTCATACGGCCCCCTAGCAGATTCCCAATGGATATACCAATGGAAAGACGACAGCCCTTTCAGCGCTACAACCATCATGGAAGGCACCGAATCTCGGCAGGGTCCTGCATTTTGCAAGAGGCGTATGAGGATCTTACTTTTATCAAATCTGGCACAGTCACCCTGCATGTTACTGCATTTCATAGACCACCACGCCTCGGGACTGGATCTGCAGAGCCCCATCCGCCAGTGAACACTTCAGCCTTTGCATTCCAGGAAATCCCAAAGTGCAGCATGAGAGCCGTCTGACCGCAGCAATTTTGAAAGCTTCCCTGAAAGGGTTGTTGCGGGCTTTTTAAATTACCCGCGTGCTGCCGTTCCTCCGACAGCAGAAAGCCCCTCTGCTCTACACTCAAAATCCCGCCCATTCTTCATGTTTAAGGCTTGCGAATATCATGCACACTCTGTTTCACATCGCCAGCGCAATTTGCTTCCTAGAGAAAGCGACAACGATAGGCGCGCAAACATGTTACTTCCCAGACGGCTCAGTGTCCCACCGCGACACTCCCTGTCGAGCTCTATCGTCTAATCAAGCGAGTGCATGCTGCGCATATTCCGATCTCTGTCTGGACAACAGCCTCTGTTATGGCAATGGAGCCGTTTCGCGGGGCTCTTGCACAGATCAAAGCTGGCAAAGCGGTGAATGTGCCCAGAATTGTCGAGATCGTAAGTTTTCAACGATGATCTGCGAAGAGCAAGAGATTCCCTGCCTTCTCGCTCCCTGTATCTTCCCCATAGAGTCTGTGGATCTCATAGCCTGCACAAGACTCAATGGCGCTCACACTTCTGTCTGATAGTCAACACCAACTGGGGTGCAGGGGTCTTTCCGGTCCTAGACGGCTCGGTCTTTTGCTGTGGAATGTTGAACACATCATCCAATGCATGTTTGTCGAGTACACGGGGGAGTACTACTCCATTCGCGTGGCCAGACGGAAGAATAATCTATAATCGGACATCCGGCGCCACTCTGCCCATAAACGACGACATAGCTGCGGTTACAATTTCATCCACTTTGCCCATCAAAAGCGACATAGCTACTGTCACAGTCTCAGCCACAGCAACGATCACAACTACCCCCTCAAGCTCTACGATATGCGACATTTCGCCATGTTCATCTGGCAAGCCAACAGCGGTCGGGGTTGGAGTCGGACTACCGTTTGGGCTAGCATTGTTCGGTGCTCTGGGCATGATGTGGAGACAGAGATCCCGCGAGCTCGGCGCGAGGAGTGAAGCGCGCGCTTGGGAAAAAAGGTACGATGAGATAAGAAAGGAGAAGCGCGGAGACTCGACCGGTGTTGAAGGACAGCTGCAGGAGCTTGGGCATGGCTGGGGGCCAAACGAACTTGATGGGGACTTTGTTCATGAAGTGGCGGGCAGGCTATAATGAGCTTCAGCATGCGGTAGCTTCTACGCGCTCCCTGCCTACTATCGGGCCTTGCGATGTACGGCTGAAGCACCGAATGTGCTAATGCTATTCTGAGTTAATGTTTACAAGCATATATAAACTACAACCATGACGAGTAACTCGTGATTTATCACCAAGTTTCAAATCATCTCCGATAAGTCAATTCTTACAACCTAGAGATTACTTACCAGGACTATGTGGTAAGACTCAAGTCTTTGCTCAGAGGCAAACCAGCAGCTACAGCGTTCCCCTGCCGGATAGGATCGCTTGATAGCGGCGGTAGACGATGTGCCAGCAGTGGTGATGAACCCACTCTCTAGTTGGGACCTCTGCCGAATAAAACAAGGAGAAGAAGAGCCAAAAAAGTCATTCACCGTATCCCACAGCCATATATCCAAGCATTGACAACGCCGAAGATTGAGAAGCAGCGTTTCGGCGAGGAACAGCGCGGCGAAATTAAGGGTATCACTGATTGGTTGAAGAGAAGTGCCTGGGGTCAAGGAGATGTTGCCAAATAATAGCGATGAGGAAATCATGAAAGCGAAAAGGTTCTCAAATTTTCTCTTAGACAAGACCAATCAGAGGCTTACGAGAGCGAATAGTCGCAAGATGGTATTTTGGTTTAGGAAGTTCGTTACGGCGACGAAGAAACTAAAGACTAAGAGCGTTTAGGACTAGAACTAATTTATATCAACGATTGATCTTATTATAAGATGTCTATAACTAAAGTTATAATTAGTTTCTATTAAATAATTATCTTTACGTTTAACTTATTAGAACGATCTAATAAATTATAAATTTATAATTATTAAGTTAAAATATATAAAAAGTACTTAATACTTAATATATTATTTACTAGCGTTATATTAACTTTCAAGTAAAGATCTTTAGAAAAATTCTAAGATAATTAATTTTCTTATTAATTTATTTATTTATTACTAAAATATCTTTATTGAATTATTATTTACAATAGTTTAGAATATACTAATTTTTTCTCGTACTTATTCTAAAATAAGTTTTATAGTATCTACTAATATCTTAATTTATTTTAAATTTAAGAGATACGAAGACAAGTACTATATATAAATATTGAGAGTAAACTAGATTTTAGAAGTAATTAATTTTTAATCTTCAAGTTCTTCGCGATATTCTACTTATCTAAATCTATCTCTTTACATTACTATAGAAATTATATAATAAGTCAAGAGAGTTCTAGAAAGCCAGCGAAGTTGAATATCTTTTAGAGAGTTCGAGACGCTAGAGCTCTGCATTAGTGTGACGCTAACAAATAACTTGCTGGACACGAAATGGCCTTCATGCATGATCATTCCTCTCCTCCCCGCATCCCCGGATGCACAAAGACGCCAATATGCACCCCGCATTTCGCAACTGAGGGGATTTCTAGATCCGTCCCAGACGGTGTTTTTGCGCTTCAGGCCCGGGCCCAGTTGCCCCCATCCGACCCGCAACCTTCTAAGCGCAGGTCTAAAGAATACACTACAGTGCCAATGTCGAGAACACGACACTAGCATGCACGTAGCCAAGTCAGCGAGATCGGGTTTGGGCCGAGCACATGCGCGGACGACATCTTCGCGCGGAAAATACGTAAGAGCGTTCATCTCTTCTCCTCATTGTCTTTCCTAGCCAAGTGCGGGGTCCATGCTCGTCGACTTTCGACACGTGGCAGCTTTCGTCTGGTTGCTCTCGAACACACAGACAGCCACCGCTCTCTTCCATGTGCATGTATCCAGCTCCAATCGCGATGACGGACGCTGCTCGGAGGCGAGTCGAAGCAGGAGAAGTATCGCCGCCAAGGATTTCACCCAGTGGGGAACGATCGGCGTATATAAACCTACTCCAATGGTCGCCGCTTATGAGCTAATGAGAAGATGACTTTGCATGTAGATCTTGGAGACCATTCTGTATAGATCTCTCGGTCACAAAAAGGTTCGGGCACCCAACGAGGCAATTGTGAGGTTCGTGATCGCCAACCTGCAGCGACGCCATCAAAACCAGATGCACCATGTGTCGGGAATCGGCGATCCGCGAGCACCATGCGGACGGATAGAATTCGTGATCTCGATCGGCTTGTTGGACGAGGTGGCCATAGATTAGCTTGAACTCCTTCAGTCACCTATAAATACCAAATCTCCAGCCTCCGGTTAGGCCTTCATTCAGCACCATTTGCAGCATCATCTCCGATGATAATAACCCCTATACCGAAATAATACAACTCATGAACCATGGCCATGACAGCAAAAGAACTCCACCCAGTCGTCAAGACCCTCGAAGACAAAATCAAAAACACCCCGGGTTGGCAATCCCGCTTCGACACTGCCGTCAGAAGCGCCCATGACAGCGGCATCATCGAAATGCAATACATCACCACCGTCCCTCAATACCTTGCCAAAATCAACGAATGGCTCTATTGGATCCCCAAAGAAAACGAAGAAGGCCGCGACGTCTACAACCGCATCTGCCTCTTCTACTTCGTCATGAACCAGCCCACAGTCAAAGACCTCCAGGACCCCATCAAGCCCGAAGCTGTCAATATCCGGAACTCCTGGCTCACGGACTGGATGTACCAATACTCCGAGGAGCTCGGCAACTGGCTCGACAACCCGGAGTCCATCGCCGACATCAAGACATTTTGGGACTCGCCCCCGTACAACATGAAGGAGTATATCGAGCCTCGCGGCGGCTGGCGTGATTTCAACGACTGGTTCGCCCGCTCCGTGAAGCCAGGATATCGCCCCATCGCCGCGATCAGCGATCCTCGCGTCATCGTCAGCCCCGCCGACTGCACCTATGGCGGCCAATTCGAGATTCGCTCCGACACCGGCATCACGATCAAGGGCCTGCACTGGGACGTCAAGGAGCTGCTAAAGGACTGCCCGTATAAGGACGAGTTCAACGGCGGACTGTTCATTCACTCATTCCTCGGTCCGCAGGACTATCACCGGGAGCATGCGCCGCTAGGGGGCAAAGTCCTCTGGGCGAAAAACATCAAGGGCGATGTGTACCTCGAGGTCAACGCGGTCCCGATCCCCGACACGGACGGGGTGAAAACGCTCGTCCCGTACCGGACCATGGACGGCGCGAAGAACCAGTTCGACGCGCCGGATACGCCGGGGTATCAGTTTGCGCAGACAAGGGGGCTCGTGGTGCTGGAGACAGCGATTGGGCTTGTGGCGGTGCTGCCGATGGGGATGGCGCAGGTGAGCTCGGTGGTATTGACGGCGGAGCAGGGGGTGACGCTCACGAAGGGCGAGGAGATTAGTTATTTTCAGTTTGGCGGGAGTGATATCTGCTTGGTTTTTCAGCGGCAGAGCAATGTCAACATTACGGCGGCGGTGGGGACGCATTATAAGATGGGGACGGTTATTGGGCATGCGTATCCGGCGGGGACTTGAAGGGTGAGCATAGATCATAAGGTCGCCAAAAGTTCTGTTCTGTCACGTTGGCACTGGTGCATACAATATAAGAGTTGCGTTTGCCTTGTGTCTCGCGAAAAGGCCTATACAGGGGGCGTTGAAGCAAGACTAACCTCCATGAAGGCGATGCGGCAGTCCTTACCAATAAATAGGGCAGCTCAGCCGGCTATTCCTAACCCCGTGATTGATATAGATACTGAGAGGTGCTGAGAGTATCGCATCACGCAAGACTCTTCAAAACAAACACTCGAGCTCACAACAACTGTCAGCTCACCTGCTTCCGGATACATGCCGTCACCCTATAACTAACTTCAGAGCAGCAGGAAAGGCGTTTCCGCACGTCTAACCCCTGGCCGTGGAATTTGTTAATGTATGGCTGGCCTGTTAGCTAGCTAAGTGGAGTGCCCCTTCCTAGAGCAAAGACAATCTTATAGTACGTAAGTATCTTAAGAGATCTATTAGACGTATTAATCTACTACGTTAACTTTGTTATTATAACAAGTATTTAGATGAAAAACCTTAGCTTTCTAATTAAGAATCTTACAAATAAAGTTAAGTTTCTAGAAGAATTATTTTATTGATATTATAATAATGTTAGCTTTTTATAACTTAAGATTCTACTTTCTAAGTTCAGTTAATATAAGTATAATCTTAAGTTATTATAAAGAAAGATTATCGAGTAAGAAAAATAAAAATACTTATTATAGAAAAACAAATTTACAATCGTTTTTCTATATTTATTATTATTTTAAAACTAATAATATAGTTAATAGTTATATATAAAAAATAGAAGCGTCTTATTACTTATATAATTGAGAATTTTATTATAAATCTAGATAGTCTAATTAAATATAGTAATTTAAAATCTCATTCTCCGAGTAGATATCTTAATCTATACTTATAATGTAATAGTCTATATAATCTATATCTATCGCTTTCATATCTCCAAGTCGGAGCTTGAAGGCGATAGATTTGGGCAACTGTGTAAGAAGCAACGCGGTGCCCGTGGGACAGTCACGATCGGACTCAATACCTCCTTAGGAACGATCTAGTATTCGTGAACCGTTGAAGCATTCGCCTATCCATTCGCTGCGGCGCGTAAATTCTTTCCAGGCCAAATGCCAGGACTGAAAATTCCAATCATGTAGATCCCAAGCAGTGCCGGAACGCTCCATTTGCTCTACGAAGCCACGTCTAATGAGGTTGCCGAGGAGGGTATCAGTGGCAAGTACCTGGCTCCGTATGAATATGTGAACTCAGCAGCTGATGCAAAACCGGCTGCTAACCCTGCCTTGGCAAAAGAAATGTGGGAGAAGTCATTAAAATTGTGCTTAAAATATGTGCCGGAGATGAAGATTTATATAGTCATTTACCTCCTTAGACTAGCGTTGATCTGATGAAGATGAGGACGCAGGTGAGTTGAGCTGATGACCGGATGAGTGAGGGCCAGAGTCTCTCAAGCTAGGAAACATCAATAAACCAGCGTATCTAGTACCATATTCTAAGAAGATCCAACTCACCAGGTTATATTCTTGAGCAAAGGTCTACCAAGACGTTAATATAGACGGAAAACAGCCGAAATACAAGAGGCTCAACGGGAGCTTGAAGTTTGTAAATACGACTACGGAAACGTGTATTACCAATGCCCACAAATTCCATAGGGTCCTCCGCACCACAAGCACTGGCAACATCTAATGGGCTAAGGAAGTGAGCGGCGCATACGGTGTGACTTGTTGATGTAGACGCGCGGCACTCTGCCTGTTTGGTAGGAAAAACTGTGAACCCCTGTTTATCCGACGCTTCAATCTGTTGGACAGGACAGCGTGTCAAGCTAAGGATGTTCCCTCAATTTGTGGTGTAAGATTGCTTGCTGTCTACTTCCTCGGATAAGAAAGATTATTATACAACTTTCATACGTAGCTATGGATACTATATCTCGTTTTTCATTTGCTTTACTATATCCCAATATTCCTCCGGTTCCCTGTCATCAGGCATGAGCCCAAATAAAATGCCTACTCGAATGACAATACTATGTTTTGCTTTGCTGCGTAACCATGGGTACTCCTTCTCCTCTCGTTTCCGTTTCCAGTCCGCAACGCTGTCGTATTGTTCTATGCAAAACCAAGTGAACCCAGTCACAAGCAAAGATACTAATGCAGTCACAAGAAAAGACCAGATATTTCGACCGCTCTGATTCAATTGTTGAAGATTCATTCCAAATATGGAAGTGGTAAGGTTGAGAGGTACGTAAACAAAAGCCAAGATCGTGACTGAAATTCGTTAGCATGTGGGCTGATAGCAAAGCTATCGGTTTCCTACCTATTTTGGCTTTGGGTTGATTAGCAAGATATCCCAAGAGGATGATGAGTCACGCTTCTTACTTCTCTTTGCTTCGTCAAATTGCTGATTTGAGAGCTGGATGGACTTTCTCGACTCTAAGATGGATAGATTTCCAATCTGCAGTTGCATGTAGTCTCGTACCTCCGCATCTACCGTCTGTGCCTCGGCGAGCGCCTCTCGAATACTTTCGTCTTGGCTCAGCCATGTCTGGCTTTTGAGCCACTCTTCCGCGTTTTGCGAACGTACGAACTCGACAAAGCAATCCTTGCCCTCTTCAAGAGCTTCGAGTCTCCTTCTCAACCAGAAGCGCTGTTTATCCAAATCCTGGTAGCAATCCTGTTTCTCCAGATCGGAATATTTATTTGGGAACTCAACTTCATATTGCACCTGGAGCGTTACAGAACGTACAAATACGCATTGAGCGCGCAGACGCAGGATTTCTAAATGTAGTAGAGGCAGCATTGCGATCCACAGCGGAGTGATATCCTTTGAATCGAAGCTACAACCCTTTTGAACATACTTGCTAAAGAGCTGGAGGTAGTAGTTTGGCGGCCCAGATGTCGTACGATCCATATGAGTTCGTGGATGTTCGGTAGCCCAGCGATAGAGCGATGCGCTTCCGCTAATCTCCATTTTCAAGACTTCTTCCCTCAAGAAATCTTTGACGAAGGAGTGATAACGAGCTTCCTTCCAATGTGGGTTCCTCCAGGAGGCATAATGCAGATGATGGCTTCCCGCAATAATTAAAACAGATGGAGCCCTTCGCCCTGGCCGATAGTTTCTTGCCACGGTAGCAACATTGTCTCCGATTCTGATATGTCCAGACCCACTGGGTTTCATAAGACCCGGTCTGAAGGTTGGCAACGATTCATAACTGGGCTTCGTGATTGATAGCAGTGCCTCAAAGAAAGAAGGATGTATATTCAAGCCTAGGCCAAGGGCATCAATGGCTTCAGGGCACAGTTGGGCATTCCACGGCATCGACCATATGACAATTCTCGCTGGAACGTTCTCCGGCGGCGACCGCAAGTTTTGAAGTAGTGAAGTGATCGACTTACGGTCAGTCTGGACCATCACGCCCTCAAAACTAGGTCCCTTCGTATATCCCGCATTAAAAAGCTGCCTCTCCAAGCTAATGGACGTGCTCCCGTCGCTGAGTATATCAACGACGAATATTGTGCTGAATCCTCGTGGCTGTAACACCAGTCGTCCCTGCCGCCGTATCTCTGCAATTCCCCCAGCAAATTTCCGTATTGCGACCCTTTCTCCTCCAAGGCTTTCAAGAAGATATGTAAGTGGAGAAACCAGTCTCAGCCTTGACCTCTTCCCAGCACTTTAAGCTCTGGTCTTCATCGCTTGTGGTATTAAATGGAAGAGCAGATGGTTGCATCTCATATGCCTCGGAAATTTGACTCATTGTTGGCTTGTACAGGATGGCGCAATCTGATGGAAGAGAGTGAATGATGGTCTTGCTCTACAGGTGAGGTTGTGCGGGGCGTCAGCTGCAAGACACGCTAGTGCGGGAGTAGCTAGCTTCGATTGAGGTGCATGAGATAACGGCGCAAGTTTGTCCACCCACCCACCCACTTCGACTAAGATGGCGCCGCAAGGGATAGTACCGCCGGAGAAGATATTCATGTAGGTCGAAGTACACGGCCATGCTCATCTCAACAACTCTCCATCCAGCTTAAGCGCAATGTAAATACGTGGCGGACCTACGCAGCATAGAGTTATCAGAACGTTCCTATCAGCCGAGGGATCCCCCACCTCTCATACAGACACGGCCGCATCTTAGACACTCTTCAAGATTCATGCTTTTTCCTTTTATCACTGTTTCCACGTAACTCCTACGAGTAATTCCAAAGTCTCCTATGGGTATCATCTGTAGAGCAGCCGCCAGGTCTATGCTCGACTGCTTCTCTGACCGCTGATTTGCGCCTAACGCCACGCTATCATTACGAAATCCTTCATGTCATTTCAACCGTATCGCTTTCCAAATCCGACCCCTTACCGCCAAAATCTTTACTGATAGCCCGCGATCCACCACCGCAGCAAAACGCTATCTTACACATATACCCGATCCCATGAAAAATATCTCTAACATCCAACACATCAACAAGAGCGCCCCCCAAGCCGCGCCTCTTCGGCACCGAACCCGACAACTCCAAGTACTGTTTCGCGGAGAAGGTCCACAGGAAGATAACCGAGACAGCGAACATCTCCACACAAGTCATGAACGCGGGCGTCCCGACCGCATAGTCGAAGATGGAAACGTACTGCGTACGATGGAACCAGTTGTTTTGGGCGAAGAGCTGGAAGACGGGCGCCTGGGTGAGGGTGATGCCGACGATGCCCTTGAAGGACCAGAGCTTGTGGACGACTGAATGTTGTTTTAGTTCGGGTGCCATGCGCCGGGCGAACCAGACGATGCCGAGGACGCAAATGGATGTGGCGACGGATTCGATGACGCTGAGAGCGGTCGCTTCTTTTGAGAGTCTGAACTTGAGCGGACACATGGCCAATCCGAGGATCCACACCGCGAGGTTCAAGACCAACTTAAGGGGAAGGATCTGAAAGACCATGACCCAAATCATCTTGACGCGGAGTCAGCCGCGGCCTGCGAAGAGGACTCTAGCAATCTGGTACTTACTCTGAACCAGCGCAAACTTCCCCTGTCGTGCTTAGGCTTATTTTTCACAACACCAAAGCGTTGGAGGTTTACGAAAAAGTCATCCCAGCGGGTTTCACGTGGTGCAACATAGAGTACGAGGAGGTAGAACATTGCGACGAGAGCGAAGCATTCGTAGAGCTGGGGGAATGGTTCCAAGAGCCATGAGACATTATAAAACCAGACGGAAAACAAACTGAAGATGGCGGATATTGGAGTAAAGATGATTATTCGAACTAGCCTGTGGAGCAGACAAAGTCAGTCAAGATATGTTGGAGGTCATGGGGATAACTACTGTTTCTGTTCCTTTGGTTTTACCCAGTGGGATAGATGTACGCTCGCTAGTGAGACGGAGAATATGAGACATAGAGTGGTGGCGACAGCAGAGATGATGAGAATGATTTTATGGTAGGTGTATCCGCCCGCATATGGTTCAGTCTTATCTGGTCTCCCTATCAGCAATAATCGCAATTCGTGTTTCGGTTGATACGTACTGAGAAAGGGTGGTAGTATGCAAGTGTCCTCAGCGAAGTCTATCGTCGCTTTAACATTTATACCAGTGAAATTCAACGACATGATCAGTATCCATGTAGCGACATAAATACGAGTAGTAGTATTTCACTACGAAACACGCAAAATGAATGTCGTTAAGATAGCGAGGATGGCAATTATGAGATAGAGCGGGGCATATACTCCTTCTAAAAAATCCGGGATCCCACGGTCCCCATTGTGAGTAAGACCTATTCATAGCAAAATGAAACTTTACCTATGGTCCTCTCCGCAAGACGCAGCAGAGAGACGGATACAGCGAGAAGTAAGCCTACCGTGCATACCTAGCCTTTGGGGCTGAGTCCAGATATGCCCAATGTGTATTAGCGAGACGAATCAGTGACTCCGTGGTAGTCATTGTGAAACGTTTTCTAAGGATGTAAATCCTCTAAGGCTGAGAAGTGTGTACGGCTCGGATAGTTGTCGACTCCGTTGAGATATGCGGATTATTAATCGAGACATACTCGTACTCCTTCAAATCAGTTGGCCAGCATAATCGGAGATTCGGATCAACCATGACCATGCTTAGTAAGAGGTTTGCAGACTTGGTTAGTGTGAGAGGATTCTGACTGTTTTGCAGCTGCGCATGCATGAAAACGCCATCTCACATCTCACAGTCCAGCCAGATAGGGTAAAGGCGTATACAAAGACTCATACTCAATGCGTCCTCAATCCCTCAGCCAACGCTGCGCCTCCCGGCGGATGAATCATACAACCGTGTCTTATCTCCGACGTTGCCCCGTATCCTTCCACCGCGGCTTACGGATGAAGAATTCGCCATATAGTATTGGAGGGCGCGTTTGCCTCTGCACCCCTGTCCTGCGTAAGTTATATATGAATCCACGCATGCTCAAGGTCGACGTCGAAGAGTCCTATATTTTAGGGCTATCTTCCGGAGGTAGGGTTAGGGCTGATACTAGCGCAGTTCAGGCCCCCTTGTGCAAGGCCTCCAACACACCCTATTAAAATCATCTTTATTCAGTCCAAACGAAGACTATGGATGCGATTGTAAGTAGACTCTAATTATAGCTTCCACTGCCAAAGAAGATATATATTGCACAGAAAGGGATGGTAGGTATTGGTAGGGCTGATCCGGAGAAGATCACAGTCAACCAGCTTCGCTGATTCTTCTTTTGCCTTCTCATCATAAGCTTCATACCTTGGTCGGCCATTCATTTGGGCTATCCGCCATTGCGTTATCATTATTGCTTGCCATCTCACAAAGTCCACAGAGCGTTTGAGATGTATGAGTCTATCATGTAAACGGTAGCTTTGCAGTCGAGCTGTCGCAATCGAATAGTGGGACTATGGGTTAGTGTGTCTCATGATCCAGCCCCTGTTCCAGATGCATGCGCATATGCGGGGAACACGTGTCTTCGAGAGCACTATATATATGGGTCTCACATTATTAGTTGGCTCTTTATTCGAATTCTTCTCATTTAGAGCAATTATATTCTTTTGTGATTTTTATTTAACTATTTCCGAATTATTAAATATTTACACACTAGATTAGCATATATTCTTCTTATCTTATTCACATCTATATTCATTTTAATTTTTTTAATTATCTTATTTTTCTTACATTATAACTATCGCTATTAGACGCTTTAAGATATTTAAAAAAATCTTTAAGAAGGTCTTTAGCAGGCTTAAGGCGCTTATAAAGATTATTACTTTTCCTCGCTTCGCTCGATCTCGTAGAAATAAGACTGTGATATCGAAGATATTTTCTTTAGAAATTCTCAGCCTAAGCGTAATTAAGAAGATCGATATTAAGGCTCTTAGCTATCGCGATTAAGTCTTAGAATTAAAAGAACGTCTCGTTAAGTATAAACATAATCGTTATAAATAGTATCGAATATATAAGTCACGCTCTCGTCGTTATTATCGTTATCGTTATTATTATTCGTTTAAGTCTAATATTAATTTAGAGGAGGATAATAATCTTAAAGTCTCTTTTATATATATCGAAGATACGCGTCTCTTTCTTAATCTTTATAAACGCTATCGCTTCGTTAAAATTAAGTATTTTAAATAAATCTTCTTTAAGACGTTTAAATTCGAAAATCTTATTAAGCTAAGTCGAGAATACGTTAATCGCGCTAATACGAACGATGCTCATAAAGCCAATGAAATAATATATCTGCTATAGTATTTCGAGGTGTATAATTAGGTTATATATTATTATATATATTTTATAGTAATTATTCGCCTATAGAAGGTACTATTAGATTATCGTTTTCGTCTAATTAAGTTATTAGTCTTATATAAATTCGATTTTATTCGAGAGTATTACGATGCGTTTATAAACGTACGTATCTTGAACGGTTAGAACGATTTTATAGTTTGAATTATCGAGGATAGACGTTATAGCGATCTTCTGCTACGTAAAATAATCGCTCTTAGCGATATTAAGTAGAATTTAGGTTCTGCTTTTAAATTCTTCTCTTCTAATATTAAAATATATAGAAATTTTAATAAAAGACGATACTCACGCGAGTATTGCAAATATAGTTATATTTATCTTAATTATTAGCTGAATCACGTAGTAAATACGTATTATAAGGCTCAAATCGAGGTCTTAAGCATTAATCTCACCTCGCTTAATAATCAAATTACGAAGTCTAAATAACTCTTAACGCATTCGCAGATATCTATATTACTATTATATATAGTAGAAGAATTCTCGTACGCGCTATATAATCTATTAAACTTAGATCTAATTAATTAAGATTCGCTACGAGTAAAAGAATAAGATTATTGATTAAAAAATTATTCAGATATTATATTCGTTAAGATTCTTTCGACTATTCTTCGAAAGAGAGAAAAAATCGAATATCGAGATTAAATTCTACGTTATCGCAATTACAATTATTAATTAGCCCTCGCAGTACCTAATATACTAATAACGAATCTTTAAAAATAGCTTTAGTATAATCGCCTAGCCGAGATTAACTCTTAGACGAAGTAATAATTTATCTACTCGCCGCTAAGGCTAATCTCGAAGCACGATAATAATTAAAGACGTATTTATAATCTCTTATTTCTATACGAGATCTTAGTTAATAACGATATATCTTAGAACTAAGGAACTCTAAAATACGCTATATACGATAACGCAGTGACCGCACTATTATAATAAGACCCTAGAGCTTAATTCGTCAAAAGAGACTTGAAAGACGCCTTTAGACATATATCGATCGCAATTTTAGATTAATAATTGCTAGGATTCCACTATAACGATCGCTATTAAATAGAACGATACTTATTCTTCGACCTACGTACGTTATTATTTATATTTAATTTATTCGCAAAGGCCCTTCACTAAATCTTAGTAATAGTTCTCCTTTAAATCATAATACTTCACTATCTAAACGATTTCTTCGCTATTCTAGTATCAATCGACGATGCGATCGCATACGACTAATAATTCGATCTCGTATATAAAGAATTAGACTTCAAAATTAATCACATTAAGAATGCCATGAGTATTATAGTCGATTTTCTGGGGATTAAGTTCGACAGTATTCTAATATAGGCTAGACTTCCCTTCGATAAGCTCGCTCGGGCGAGAAACACGATTAAGAATCTTCTAAATCGGGCGATAATCTCATATCGCGAGCTCGAGTTAGCGATCGATTTCTTATTATTTATCGCTAAGATCGTGATCCTAGAAAGGGCGTTCTTAAGGCGACTTTTTGATATTATTCGAAGGTCAACAGTACTTATTAAAATCATATCACATATAAAGGCCGATCTACTATAATGAAAGATCTTTCTAAAAGACTAAAATGGTCTTAAATTAATTCGTCACGTTACTAATCGATTAATATAACACATTTAAACCGACGTATTAGAGACCTATGATATGAAAGGCTATATCCTAGAGCATCCAGACCTCTTGCAGTTAATTCAGAAGGCTTTTAATATTTCGATAACCACACGTTATCGTTAGAAAGATATTCAGTTTAAAGAAATAAAGGCCGTATATCACGTTATCCGACTATAATTATAAAGACTTTAAGAATTACGATTAATGCTATATTGCGATAACGACGCTTATATTTATAATCTCAAAAAGTTCTCTATTCGCGAATTAGCCATAGTCTCACTACGAGATATAATAATACTACTAACTAAATACGATATCTATTTAGTCTTAACTTAAATCTCAATTAAGATTAATAAGCTAGCAGATAACTTATCACGCTTTTAATACCGAAAGATTGCTAACGCATATCTACAGCTAAGATATATCTTAATCGCTTCGCAGAGCTAAGGCGGGATCCATTAGATTCCTAATATAATTAGATCGCACTATTACGAGAGATAGCTCGTCTTCTCTGATAAAGATTAGTCGCAAAGACGCGAAAAACGTATATCACATTTATTAAGTTATATAGCGCTTATTACGCTATTAATAAGAGCACTTCTTTCTTCTTAGCGATCGTTAACTCACTCGCTAGCTAAATCGTATATCTTAATATAAGACGAGTTAAGATTAAGATTATTAAGATCTATCTAATAGACGTTAGATTAATCTACGTCGATATAAGATATAAAGATCTTGCGATATTTTATAACTCTTAATTGCAAAGAATTATCGTCGATATTCGACGTCTACGAGGCGAGGCTGAGACGAAAGAACATCGTTTAATTATTAAGAACTTATTACTATAGATATTTACTTATATTAGTTAAGAAGACGAGGCCGAAGCAACGCTCTATATAGTCTTTTATCTCGTATTCGCCGTATTTCTTCGTGTGAGCGAGTTTATATATATTACACGTAATTATAAAGACCGAGACTTCGAGTAATGATTTCTCACTCGTCGCTCGGTGAGGCTATACGAGAAACACCTCGAACTTATACTTTTAGTATTTAAAACGGATCTCTTTCGTTAAGAGATAACACTTATTATTACGATATCAAATAATAACGCTTATATAGTGAAGATCTTATAATATCTCTTTAGATGAAAGGTCTTATTAAATAGTCTTCTCTTTTAATTAGATAAGAACTCTTTCACTAAAGAGCTAATTATTAATTAACTCCGTTAAATATTAATCTCGCTTAATATAAGGGGTTATTATTTAAAGTACTTCTTTCGCAGAGAGGCTATTATTTTAGCACACGAGACGAGTCTTAGCGACGATAAAATTATGCTATTGAGACGCTAAAAGTCCGATTTTTATCGCCTCTATATTACTATTTATCTTAAGCGAATACTTATTATATTACGAAGATATTAGCATCTTTCGTCTTATTAGCGCTAGTATTAGCGATGCTCGCATCACTAGATCGTTATGCGAAGTCTTTTACGAGGTTTCTATATAACGTCTTTTGATTATTTAGAGTTTTCTAGCGCTGAGGCACGTTTAGGAACTTATTTAGGCCTGCTAACGATCTAGCTAGATCTACTAACTGCTAATCTTAGCGTTGAAACGGCTTAATTAACTATTTATAGTATTACTTAATCTCGATATATATATCTTTATGAATAAGAACATTAATCGAATAGTGAGACTATAAGTTAGTGTGTCTTATGATTTAGTCTCTGTTTTAGATATATACGTATATACGGGAAACACGTGTCTTCGAGAGCATTATATGTATGGGTCTCACATTATTAGTTAACTCTTTATTCGAATTCTTCTTATTTAGAGCAATTATATTCTTTTATTCTATCTATTCACGCCTATATATAGCTATCTAATTAGACACTTCAGGTCTATGTCGTATAGGTGTAAAGAGTTTTCTAGCGCTGAGGCACGTCTAGGGGCCCATCTAGGTCTGCTAACGATCTAGCTGGGCCTACTGACTGCTGACCTTAGCGTTGGGACGACCCAATCAACTATCTACAGTACTGCTTGATCCCGATGTGTATGCCTTCATGAATGAGAACACTAAGCCCCAGCCAAACAACAAGCGGGAGACCTGACCTAGGTCTCGAGGCTGTACGTCCATCATGGTTGATCCTATAACAACAACATTCGTTATATTAACCATGACAGATTCTTCTAAGAAGGTTTTGGATGTTGGCACCGAGGATATCGCTCACGCCAAAGATGCCGCCAAATGATTCCAGGCTCTTATTGACAACGTCCATGCTTTGAATGGCACGATAAAAAGCGATGGTAGTCTTGGAAAACCAGCGCAAAGGGCAAGACAAAACGCTTACCATTTAGATGATTGGGAGCTTCCCTTCACCCGCAAAAAAAAAAAAAAAAGCCAAAGATCTAGTCCGGCTGATCTCGTGGCAGGCCATGAAGGTTGGGATAAGCACTCTATGAGCTTAATCTTCTTGCTCATTGTTCATATGATTGGCGAGCTGCAAAGACGGTGTTGTAAATTCAAGGTTGAAAAGGAAAATAAACTGACAAACGTCCACGAAGCGTCGTAAGTACGCAAGACCAATCCCCGTGACATACCACTAAGCTTGCAGTCAGATGGTCGGAATCCTTTTCGAAATCATGGACGAAGGTTTGCCAAGAATCAACCCGTTGCGCCGCGCGATTCAGACCAATGGACGAAGGTGGGCCAGAAGTATTGCTGTCCAGATCAACAGCAGGCTTGGTGCTTTCACTAGCCAGGGTTATCAACTTGTGAATACCCTCGAAGTTGACAACAGCCACCAGTACAACATTGATTTCCATCATCATTCTCTAAGAGATGTTCTCGGACTCCGCGTCCACTACACCAGTAACGTCGCTGTGGCTTTTTGCCGGCCTCACTAACGCTACTCACAACCCCTGTGCAACGAAGACAACTCCAGAACCATGCCAAAGCTTCAGCTAGATCAAAATCGACTCGTATCCGGAAATACAACAAGCCTACCTATCTAATACCAGCCCAAGCGGAAGACTACCCAGGTCTAGCGTCAGCCAGTCCCGCCAAGACCTACCAAAGAAGGTCTAGCGCCAATCATGTGACCATCGAAAACCGACGCATGTAAGCATGCATGGTGGGCAAGCCCGTCATACCAACACAGCGCAGCGGCCGTCTTTCAAAGAAACGTGCGCAAAGGGTCGCTATTCTGCGGGGAAGTCTGGCGCTGACGGGGTCACCGCTCAGCTTCCGTGAGTAAGCCCCACGGTTTATACGAGCTAAGGGAATCTTACGGTGAGTGAGTGAGTGAGTGAGTAAGCATAGCTATATTCCTAGTCCATGCATCTAGATTCCAAATCGACCAAGCAAATGTAAGCATACCCCAAAGCTATATAAACACTGTGCCTCATGCCTTTTCTCCCACTTCTATTCGAATCCACCAAGCATTTCTCTTCTCTTGTCCCAAGCCCAAGTACCAGAACATCGAACCCAATTATCGACTCTTCCTTCGATCCTCCTAAAATGAAGCTCCTCACCACCGCAGCCACCGTACTCCTCGCCACCATCAACCTCGCCGCCGCTGCACCCTCTCAACCCACGAAACGCCAATCCCCCGTCATCACATTCGAAGGCGCCGGTCCAAACCCTCCTTCCTATACTCTTACCCCCCCTTTTGACGGAACAAACGTCACTATAGGTACGTCCCACCAACCCTAAAACCCTCCCTCGCTACTCTCCTAGGATATAATACGCCATGAACCCCATACCCCCTACACCTATACCTCATATCCAAACCTTCAAAACTAACATGATCCATCCATCGCCCACAGACAACCCACTAAGCATATCCCACATCACCGTCAGCGCCACAGAAGGCGTCTGCAGATTCGCCGGTATAGACGGGAGCTTCGAATTCCTGGTCGGCGCGGGGACTGTGGATGTAGGGCCGCCGCAGGTGCAGACTTCGGTGCGGTGTTCGGGGTTCTTTTGCATCGGGCCGCCGATCAATTGTTAAATTGTAGAAAGGTGAATGTGAATGTGGGGTTGGTATGCGCAAATGCGTTGGAGTGGATAAGGAAGTAAGCGAGGTTTGGGTAGAATCCAAGAAGAAGGAAGAAAAAAAGAAGAAACAAAGGGTAAAGAGGGAAGATATGTATCGACTGGCGAACGATTCTGGGCAATATAACAAACAGTATGCGGGGTGCGATTTCATTTTCGATGATGGATGACGAATATGAGTGTAACTGCTGGTATCAATATTGCTCAGCCCTGTAACGCATTACGTTGCGACGAGAGAGAAAATCTGGCTGAGATTAAGTCATACCAAGGTCGCATCGAACCACTGCGATAGTAATTGCAGCTCCGGTGATGCCTGGAGTTCTCACATATCATAAGTGTTGTCAAGATATCGAAGTTGTTCTAGAATCCATCCCCTGAAAACCCCGCAAAGCAGAGCTCACAGAAATTCAGCGCGTATGCAGGACCGATAAAAGTAAGGCGAGTGCTGGCAGTCAATTTCCAGGTGGAGGGAATGTGCGCCAAGTACCACTTCGTAGATTGAATTATTCGCCTCGATCAGCAAAAGAAATCGGCAAACAGGTGTTGATATAATACCGCAACTCGTTTGCTGAGCGCGCAAGGTTGTACAATCGAGCATGTGATAGACCGTTTGAGTGCTAATATGAGACTGAGTGAATTCCTTCTCCGTTTCCGCTTCGTTGCTAGTACCGCTACGTAGCTTCATGGTAGATACCTTGAGTGGGGAGTGGTTCAATAACGTGAGTTTCAAGTGGGAGGTTGTTACTTGAACGGGAAGACCTTTGCTGATCGGAGCATAATTGACCCGCAAGCGTTGCAAGCAGACTCTAGTGAGATAACATTGTTTACTTTCAATTCAATACCTTTATCAAGCAGTCTTCCGCAGTGCAAAAGTCTTCGGATCCTTAGAAAAAGAAGAAGAAAATAAATAGCAACATAATGTCTTAAAATGTAAATGGAGTATTCACTGTTTTCTTGGTGAATGGTCTCACTCCCGTGACAGAGTGAATCGGTCCAGGATCTTCGAAATCCGGCGTCAATTCTGTGGAGCGGAAGAAGTTGTGTATGACGGACAGCCTGGCGATCGTCACCAAGTAAACGCAAATCTTCCATAGTCTGTGATGTGTATTTCGTGAAGCTGTATGGTCAAGGTACTACAGCAGCTCGCGGACTGTAGGCATCCTTGAACCTTCGAGACTAGCCGTGTTGGCCGGGCATCTTTTTTTTTTTGCTCAACTTATAATGTCTAGCTGAGCCGGACTGCAATGAATGGATAGATAGAGAAGGCTATATTCGAATAGGGTTGATAGCTGATCCGTCCGCATAGTCTTTTGGCGATGGGCGTGACAGCTCTGCAAGGTCGGGGATGTATTGTGGCGAGAGATGCCATTTATCCGCCTGCACCTCTATGTAGGGGCTTTTTCTCATCCACTTTGACCACTTGGCTACAACCTCTATCGCATGTGCCACAGCTTCCTCGAACCATTCAATGTGTCTTTTTCCGCAGCAGAAGCACTTCACCTCCTCCAGCCTAGTAGCCGCAAGCTCAGCCTGCACAAGCGCCTCAAGACGGTATATATTTGGCACTGGGTCCCAGTCTGACCCTGCCCGTGGATATGCAATGAGTGTCTCGTGCCCGCACTGCTCCGTCCATGAGTGCAGGCGACCCATAACTGAACCCTGAGTTACTCCAATCTTCACGGTGTTGAGCTCGTTTGGAATTTGGTAGATATATATCCATCCTTTGTGCGATTTCTGCTGTTTCCAGTTCCCGGAGGAACACTCTATCGTGGCAATACCCATTTCGCGCATCGTGAGGGGTTTGATCATGGCTTCAAGAATTACCATTTCCGTAGCCAAAGTATTTGGGGATCTGGCCGCGTAAGGCGCAAGTTTACGAACGATAGGTCGATGATTGTGACACTGGCTTCCTTTCAAGTCTTGAGCCGAGGCGAACGTCCTTGCGTCATGATCGGATCTTGGGATTGGGCCTTGGAGGTCATCATGTTCATCATGCTTATTACCATGGATGTAGCTGGGGGGACCTTGCAAGCCGACAGAGCTAAGAGCACAATCGTCATTGGTGATGGAGGAGTTGAGGTTCCCACCCGCAACATTCTGCTCCAAGGTTGGCGCAGGTCGCAAGTCATGCCGTGATGTGATCCGACGGACACATGGCTTGGTTCGTCGAGGCTCCTCAGATAAATCTGTTATCTGCTCCTTGATGGTATCGAGGTTGAAAGAAGGCGGTTCGCCCAAAGATGATCTGTACGCCTCCGACGTCACTGCATCACGAGGCCGCGGTACCCCAGCATTGAGTGGGGAAGTCAGATGCGAGCCTTTGCGCTTCAGACCATGGTTATCTGGGGTCTTTGTGGTGCTGGCATCTCCGTTGCTTGGGCTCTTCCGAGTGGAGTTTGATGCTTGCTCTTTAGCAGGTTGAGATGGGTTTTTTTCTGGCGTCTTTGGCATCCAAGGCGAGCGATCGGGGTCCCCAACCTTATTGTGTGACTTTTTTGGTGATACTGCGATCCTAATAGTTCGCTGCTGTGGCGATATTTGCATCGGCAATTCAGGATTCCCTTGTGACAATGGATTTGTGTGGACTGCGCTTATTACATCGGTCAGTGCTGATGCAGACGAGTTATGAGTGCCCATTGCAACCGATTTAGCTCTACGCGATAGATTCGATCCAAAGAGCAAGCAATCTTGGGGAGACTCCAGCTGAAGTTGTCATGGAATGGCGAACAATACTCTGGCGAGTCTTGAAGTGAGAGTGCGCGTTTGGCTTCTATGAACCTGGTGCAGATGCTTTCAAGTCTTTCAAGGGTCTCTTTAGCGATTCTTTGAATAGTATACCGTTATCAGAAGGCACAGTTAGGCACAGGCCGGGAAGTTACAGGCAAATCTGCGACCCGACATGCAGCAGACCAATATCAAAGAAATGGGCGGAAGATGCTTTATAGGATCATCCGAGCTGGCGTTCTATCCGACGAAAAAGCCAGCCGCTCTTTATTGAAACTTCGGTCTGCGCAACCGCGCAGCACATCCTCTTTAGTGCTTGGTATCATTCAACCGGCTGACTCTGGGTGACAAGGTCACATTCGTCGTAGGCACACTAATCAGACATTCGGTTGGGTGACAAATAATGGCGAAGCCCTAGCTAGAAGGAGGGTCGAACACTGCATCTATTGGATGGCACGGCGCCGGGATAAGGCTGTGTTTTGGATCGGGACGGCCCCCACGGATGGCGGGACCGCCTTCAATGAGAAAATAGATTCCAGTGACTAAGAAGCAATACGCAAGAAGATAGAGCAAGAGTTGATTCTACCGAAGCATGAAAAGCGGATTGGATCGGACGACCAAATGAACGAGACGTAAAATATTGTATCATGATGGCCCATGAAGCTATGGCGCTTCCTGCTGACCGCAGTCGACCAATGACTTCCTTACAGCAGGCGTTTTTTGGCTGAGGCTGCCGCTACGTGTAGGTCAATAATTGCCGCTTTGGAAATGTTGACTCCGATGTCTGCCTGCAGGTAATGCTCATGGGTGGCTGGAGGAAGCTAATGACTGAGCGTTGGTGTGACTCGTGCCGCTTTCGTGCGCGGTCTTGGACTACGGTCCAATGAGCCTGACTGGCCACAAGCCGCGCCCACACATACTGCAGAGCGTATTCCGTAAGGCATTGAAAGCCTTGAGGAAGTAGAAAGAAGAAAGCAGAAGTTACTGGAATGAACAAGGCGGCTGTGTCATTTAGGAGGTTTAACCGAGAAGGATGAGCGCGAAAAATTTAGAAGGGGAGAGATCACCTGATTATCCTGAACCCTAGTAAACTCACTCTATTGCGCACTTCTGTCCATTGCACTGCCATCCTTATGACCTTTAGTACCCTAAACTTTCTTTAGCTTTAACCAGCTTTACTGCTCAACAGATCTTTCCACGGCTTAGGTGAGTCGTCTCTCCCTCCATGCCAAAGGAACCATTATGGCAATATCCGCGAGTCCAGAACCTAACGACGTTCCTCTTAGAGCAGAAGATTCCCCTTAATCAGCAGAACACCCTCTAGCCCCATGACTTTCTTGACATGACCCAGTATCTTCAGCGCTTGAATATCCGGCCGGTGGTGCAATATCATTCGGAAAGGAAAAGAATAGTGCGCTTTTGATAATTGAAATTAGGAAAGACTCTGGGGAATGGTCTCGATACTCTAGGGTGTCAGGCTTATCTACGCTGGTGGTTGAGATAAGGGCTGATAGATCCTCGGATGCGCCTTTCTAAGGATAGAAGAAGCGTTAGAGCGTGTAGCAAAAGTCTTGCAAAGAGTGCGAAGTCTATAGACAGAGTAGCTGACAATTCAGGCGCCTTTTCAGAGAAGAGTCATACTTAGCCTAGATTTTCTCCTTAATATCCGCCATTGCTCGAGTAAAGAAGCGCTTTCTGTTTTCCGATTTGATTAATCACCATCCATTGTTTGACTAACTTCAGCCTTCAACATGCCCACGCTGCTCAAATACATGGTCGTCGAGTGGCTAGATAAATCTCCTCTACTGCATCAGTGAAACAACACCTAATTGAATACAGCGGATCTTGATCGATTGCGTAGCCGCCAATATCGCGGAAATTGAAGACGCCTTCGACCTCTATGAAAGAACTCTTGACGATGTCCATTCTTGTCCTTTGCAAGTTTGCTGTACTAGTATAGAATTATGGATAGCGGGACGCTGAAGCCAGCCCGGAATTAGTTTTTGCGAATATAGAGAAATAGGGGAAAGTATACACATCGAGATGCGCGAAGATCCGCCGTGAGAGCTCTCTCCACGACGCCACGGCACCAGAGCTTGCACCCGTTCTCGTACGTTGCATTGTGGATGCTGCGGCCAATGGTAATACGTGGTGAATCCCTGTTCTGCAGCCACCCTACCGTAACATTTATGCGTAGAAGATCCTTTGAATCCTGAGCTGACCGTGATGAGTGTGATTGTAGCATAAAAGACATGAGATTGAAGTCCTATTTTGGGTCTAGCGTGGCCTAGTAGTCTCATACGCTCGTAACTCGCTACTGGGGCCAATCATTTACAAAATTATTACCGCCTAGCTCTCCTGTTGACGAGCTCGAGCAACCCCGGACATCAATGGAAGGCGGAGGAAATGCGCTGTTGGCCAGATTCTCCCACTATCGTCACTGATGGAGGTCTCCAGTAAGGCTATACAGTCGAAGGAGTAGACCTTTGTTCATAGAGCCGATTCTCCAACTGTTGAAGTGAGACCCTCCATTTGCGACTCCGATGTCCGAGGAGAATAGCTCAACTTCCTATCTCCTCAGGATTTTTTCGTATACCTGGTTCGTAGTGAATATAGATTGAGGTGGTGAAGTGTTTTTAAAGCTCTATAGTACCTCTTATTGTAACCCCGCAAGAATCTCGTCGTATAAAAGGTTTCCAACTACCAACATGGAGCTTGACTAACCTTTTAAAGATTAGCTTTGAAGTGAAACTATCCTAGTTTACGTAATTAAAGCGATAGACAAAGGGCCGGGGTTACAGCTCGGCCCGGAGGACACAGCTCGGCCGAGGCAGAAACCAGCCGCCTTTGCCACTTCCTTTATCCTTCAACAATTAGCATAGCCTTCGTCCGCGCGTAATGGAGCTTATGTTGTTATTCTCCCCTAAATAAGGTACTTCCCAAAAACATTGCCCAGCATCATATCATTTCTCTATACTTCAACCTGCAGCTATGCTACCACTCGCCCGTACCTCAAAGCGACTGCTGCTCTCATACGTAGTTGACTGGATCGTCATCATGTTCGTTTCCCCCCCCCCCCTCCCCAACAACTCAGCGCGACCTCTTACTGACCCACCTTTGATAGCGGTATTGTAGCAGTTGGTGCAGGCTTCTGGTCCAGGAAACCCAACCACAGACCATTCTCCCCAGTCAACCCTGACATATCCTATCCCTACGTCGAGCATGAAAAGATATCTACTGGCCTCCTAGTTGTCATCGCCTTGGTTATACCCGCTATCATCACCGCGTTTGTGGCGCTAGCGCTCACTCCAGGGCCTAAAGTGACACGTGGAACACGGAAATCAGTCATTTGGAGGTTGAAATTGTGGGAGTGGAATACTGCTTGGATGGGACTTGCGCTTGGTCTGGCCACGACCTTCTTTTTTACCGCAGCCCTCAAGAATTTGATCGGCAAGCCAAGGCCAGACCTGCTATCGAGATGTAATCTGGATCCTGCGACTGTGCAGCAATATGCTTTGGGTGGATTAGGGACCCAGCTACCACTGTGGAACTTGTTGATTTCTTCTACGGCTTGCCGACAGCCTGACACTTCGAAGCTTAATGATGGTTTCAACAGCTTCCCTAGCGGCCATTCCTCTTGTAAGTGCATATTCTGCCAGGATGTTTCTAGCCTAACAGTGCTCTATCTAGTCTCCTGGGCTGGCATGTTCTACCTAGCTCTTTTCCTCTGCTCCAAGTTCTCCGTCACCGTGCCTTATCTGCTGCCATACAACTACGAGACATCGGCACGGAATAACAATGGATTTCAACACGGCGTAGTTGACGATAACTTTGACAACACCAAGGATGATGTTGTAGCACCCGCTAACAGCACAGTGGTGCCGCTGCGCAACCAAGCGGCGGCTCCTCCGGCTCATCTCTACATTTTGCCACTCATCTGTCTTTCGGTCGCTGCATATGTCGCAACAACCCGCTTTTCCGATTTCAGGCATCACGGAATTGACATTTTTTCCGGCTCCTTGATGGGCGCTATCATCTCCTACATTAGCTTCAGGATGTATCATTTGCCCATCAGACGAGGTGCTGGATGGAGTTGGGGGCCCAGGAGTGCGTCGAGAGCTTGGGGAATCGGTGTGGGTACCCAGGGATACACAGATGGCAATGGTTCATTTGCCAAAGAGCGCGACGTGGAGGCTGTTAATGATAAAAGGATGCCCGTGGCGGGAAATACAAATGGGCCTTGATTCGAAAGTCCATTGCGAGTGAACAAGTCGAAGGGTGCAAGCGGATGACAAAAGTCATGGACACGCCAAGAAATGTGGGAGGTTTTCAACTTGGTATCACTTTTTCGTTCTATATGCTTTTGGCGGTGTATTTTTTGGAATCAATAATTATGTACATATATTATACACTGTATCTTGCTACATCAGGCTCTCCGTTGTCAAATTATCCAGCACTTCTACTTATGCCATGACTCTTGTCACCCACGTGCGGAGTGTAACTCCATTCAAAGAAACCACTTTCTGCCAACAAGAGCGCCAGCACCCGAAAAGGTAGAAAGCCCTGACATGGTACAATTTACGGGAGACAAAGCTCCGGAAATACACCTCCATTCTTTTCATAATCGCAAAACCAAGGACTGGAGCCTCAAACCTCCGTCTTCTTAACTGACCCCTTTACCAGCGCTCGAAGCAAGAAAGAACATCAACTGAGCTTTGGGGGGTGGACGTTGCAAAAGTTTCCACGTCATATTCACCCCATTCCGACACCGCTTAGATACACCATCCATCCATACCTGAACTCGCGGGCGGGGCCTCAGGAGACATGGGCACCATATGCCTCTCACTCAACCAACCAACCAACCCTCTGTGCCTTGTTTTACGCTGCGTACGCCGCGTGAAATCGCAAAGGGACCGGAATGATGCACTACTTATGCTTTTACGTTACACTACAGCACAAACGCATTATACGTCGGTGCATGGAAACGAGAAATGTTTTTCAGGGGAGGGGAGGTGAGGAGGAGGAGGAGGAAACAAACGAGGCGCGGTAAATTTCAGAGTCTATCCTCATCTACAACTGTATCTTCATGCCCACCAAGCATCTCAACACGAATTCACCTAGCCTTAACAGCACCTCCATACACGTCCAACACCACGAACCAATCAGACATTTTCGCCATTAGGTCCGCTCCTAGATTTCGCTGTCGACAAGTCTTTACAGTATGGGAGCGGGCCAGATTGGCCACGAAGAGGAACATCAGGGGCGAAGGCGGCATCGAGAGATATAGAGCTAGGCGACCACCAGCGGGTCCGATGTCCACATGCTTGATATATTAATACGCGGGGCAGGTAGATTAAGGGTGTGGTGCGCGGCGATCGAGTCGATGGGCAGAAGAACGCAATTTGATAATGATAGCGAAGTCCCGTTGGGATTGCTTCGGCGGGCAGGGTTGCAGGTAGGCCACAGGATGCGTGAGAGAGAGGGCATGCGCGCCGCCTTGGGCAGGGACGACGGTGGAGGGGGAGCCTGGAGGCACTTTCTTATAGACAATCATAAAGTTCCATCTTATTCAAGTTTGAACCCATTGTAATATTATGACAGGTCGTCGCAAAAGACCCCGTGTCCCCGAAGAACGTCGAAAACGGGTAGCGCGAGCGTTTGTGACAGCCGCGACCCTTATCTTGTATCTTATACTGACTTGCATTCAGCTGTGACACTTGCCGAAAGCTCAAAGAGAAATGCCAGGGTGGTTGTCCATGCACGAGATGTGCGCGGCTACATGGAAATTGCGAAAACGTCGGTAATGCAGGACTACCGAGGTGGATGTTTATTACGACGGCAGGTGGTTCCCTTAGCACATGCCCCGCCTTCAACAAACAACCAAACACCACTCTAGTCAAACTACCAACGACGCGTTTTATGCCAGAGATAGGACAGAAGCGCTGGAGGGGATTGTCAGGCACTATATTGGGCATTTGAACTTGGACAAGGCGACTGTGGTCCACATTGCTCGCTCCCTGCGCCATCAAAGCCAGAGGGCAGATGGGAGAGATTAGCAACCTAGCCAAGTATCCAGCGCTTCTGCAGGTTCTGTCAGTGGTGATGATGAAGAAGAGTCTACCGTCGAATGTGTGAATTATGCAACGACTGGTGTGCGTCTGTCTGACGAACCTTCAGTCCAGTTCAGTTCCTTAATCTAAGCTTCCAAGTCTGCACCGGTGGGCTCTCCCATCGCGAGTTCTCTGACCATATCCAACATAAGGTCGATGAAGGCCTTCAAGGAGCCGACACTGACGTGATACCCCCAAATAACTAAAAATGATACTCACTCATAGGTATCTCGGCAGCAAGTACACACCGTACCCAAACGTACAGATTTGAGCCGAGCCTCGCGACCTCACAGTCGGCAGTCCACATTTATTCTTGCAGCAGACGCCTTTCCCCCCTGTTGAAGTTGCCAATTTTCTGATTGAAACGTTCTTTGAATACGCACAAACCAACTACTTCTATGTTGACGGACAGTCGTTAAGGCAGGAATTCGACGGCTCTTGTTCTCGTACCCACTTCCCCGGTCCAGAAGATCCTCCTTGTATCTGCGCACTCCTGATGGTGTTTGCTACTGGGATACAACTTGCCCATCTCAGCTCATGAGATAGACAAACTGATGTCTCGAAGACAACCAGGCTATATCTTGAGGGTTCCCCATCGCCAGATCACGGTGCTGCTTTGAACTTCTATCATCTGGCTACGACCCTTGTGCCGGATGTAATCTCGCTGGCCTCAATTGAAAGCGTACAAGCATTTCTGCTTCTGGGGGTGTACACCTTGCTTATCGACGCTGCCGGACTCTCCATTACGTACTTAGGCATCGACGTGAAGATGGCTATCCAGAACGGAATCCAACGCGCATACGGTGAGGGAATGGACGCTCGGACAATTGAATTACGAAATAGGATATGGCGGACTACGTACACTCTGGAGAAGTATATGAACCAATCTGTGCCGTGATGTCCGGGCTAATTGAAAGTAGAAGAGTTTGCGTGTCGACATTGTCGCCACTACACACTCTCAACTGGGGGTCAAACTCGGCTTCTTTTCAGTTCGAACTTGGGGACGATTGTGCCTTCAGTCCAGACAATATGTTTTGATGAGCCCAAGAAGGTATTAAGGGCATTCTGCTAAGATCACTACAAGCTTCTGTCTGGATATATCTATCACAGTTTTAGACTTCCTCAGGTAACGACCTTTTAATCATTCAGATATCTCTCAAAAACTACTCTCAAGCTCGTCGATCAGGCCATCGACCATTCCATCTTCCACAACACCTTCTTATCAGGAAACCCCCAAGAGCCAGTCTCCCATCTCTACCTGTAGCCGCGCTTACTTTTGATGGCGCCACTACATGCACCAGCCGACTAGTCAAACAACAAGGATTGATCTGATAGTCTCTATCTCTGTTGGTGGCGCAAGCCTTCCCACATTCGACAACTCGAGCGCACTCGGTCTCGCTTGATTCATGTTCATTCTCGAACCATTGCCTCAAGTCCGGGTATCAGAGAAAGCTTTCTATAAAGGTCGTCTCCTGCTTTCTGCTGTATAACCAGAGCATTCCTCTACTTTTTCCTACGAGCGTCGTCCCGTGGATGGGCTCTGGTGATAAGCTGTGCAGAAATTATGTATTCATGTGAAATCACGCAATGTGTGCTTGTTGAGGAGATCTTGGAAGGACTGTGATAAGCAGATTTAGAGTAAGAACTAATATGTATATATATATATTTTTCACCAGCGAAGGATGTCTTTTACTCCTCGCCGCATTACCGGCCCAATCTTTACTTCCACTTCTCCAACCCCTACCCACCCCCTAATTCCTTTTCCACCGCATCCGCCATATCCCCCAGCGTGAAAAATCACCAATCGTAAACCTTCTCCTCCTGATTACCCATGGTGCCATGTCTCTCAATCCACACAGACTTAATACCCATCTCCCTCGCCGGATGATGATCATGGAACTGACTCTGCGCCCTCTGCAGCACCTCACCCTTCTCCCCCCCCAACTCCTTCCTAACCGTCTCAAGCATGTACCCAAAATTCCGGCGGTCAGGCTTATACGACCCGACTTCCTGCGCCGTAATGATCCTGTCAAACCTGACGCCTTCTAGCGGTCCCGCATTCGTCGCTTCAAAGCTCTCCCTGTCAACATTAGATAACACCACAAGCTTATAGTGCCGTCCCAGCCGCCGCAGCGCGTCAACCGTATCCGGAAACGCAGGCCATCTCCCCACCGACCGCCCAAAAGCCCCACGTTCCTCCGTCGTGGGCTCTTCTTCGAGACCGACCTTGGCGGCGAACTGCGCATAGATTTCCGACGCGAGCTGGGAGTATGGCATATCGGGCGTCTGGCGCTGTTGCGCCTTTTCGAGCCCGTGATAGATATCGAAAGTCTGCTCTCTTGTTGGTTGTTTAGCGGAGCCGAGGTGTTTGAGCAAGGGGTTCAGGCCGGTGAGGACGCCGGATCCCCAGTCGATTAGGGTGCCGTAGACGTCGAAGGATAGCAGGCGGTAATCTGTCAGTTTGGCCATCATTTGAGAGAAAGCGGCGTGTACAGGTAAATCTTTCTTCCTTTCTTCCTTTCTTTGTATGAATTTAGAGGAAAGTTGGTTGCGAGTTCTATACTTTGAGTAGTTGCTGACGAAATATAGGCGCTCTTAATGTATACGACAGCGAGAACTGTAAAGGTTTTTATGGGTTGCTCGATCGTCGTCTCTCCGCGGCAGCACACGGCTCATGGCGGTTGTCGTCGGCAATGCCATGCCGGCGGACGCGGCAGCGCAGACTTTCAGAAGTGACCCGACCGGCGACCGGGTGCTCGCACCTTTTCCACCATACAATGTGCGTCTACCCCATGCGTATGATGGGCTTTTAGACTCAACATGAGCGAAGTTCGTTTCGGCCCACCTACTTGGTACTCTTAGAAGATGATGGAAGTGACTCTGGCCTTGCTCAAGGCGACTGTTCTGAGGAAATTCTTTCTCAGGATCGCTTTTGTGAGGCCGCTTGTTGTTGTTTTTTTCCCCCCACGCGTGGACGGTGAGGGTTGAAAGATAGGCGAGGTATTTGTTTCCGTTCTGTGCCGTGGGTTATGCGACTTAGCGAGAGTGGGAGTGGCATGGGGTATTGTGGAAGGGTTAGATTCGGATTGAATTGGGAGAAAAGAAACTGTTTAATTGCTTCAGGCTGTAGATACAGATACTCTATCGAAAAACATTATTTATAACAGAAGAGGCAGCTAGTTTCCCTTCGAATGAGAGTGAGATTGGAATTATTAGTACTCGAACGAGTGGCTCTGGTAAGGCAGATCAAGCTCAGAACAATTGCGATGTGACAAAATCAAGGAGTATTAGGGGGATTCCAGTGCTTCAAACTGTGGAGGATAAGGATAGATGGCGTTCATTTCCAGCACTGATTCCAATTCGTTCTGAGCTGCTACATCACTGCTGTCGGTTCGGAAGTTCGGGACTTGGAACATCTGGCAATTGCTCCTCAAGATAACCGGAGTGACGGCTAGATGAAACCACTAATAAGCCCGCTGGCTACCGAGTCGGCCAAGTGCTCCATGTTGAGACCTGTTGGCTCCTGTTTGGTCCAAGCGATCCCGCCTTTCGTTGCTATGGGCGCTACCATCGCGAAGGGAATGGAGGCTGCGTTTTGAGGAGAGGCCTTGATTTCCAGTACGCTTGGATAGAGTACTTCTGAGCATGGTAGAATCGTCGGCGAAAGTAGACTCTTGACCCAGGACATTGCGGACAATCTTGCCAACTTTTGGATCGATGGCTGTTGCGACCATCGGAGCAACCTTCATGGCGATGGGCGTAATGGTCTTGATCGCGCTGCCGATGAAATCGAAGAAGCCTTCCTCTTGCAGCTGCTGGGGTGGGAGCCTCATCACCGCTTTAAGGGCAGCATCAGCGACAAGTGCACGCTGGGCAAGAGGATCAGCAGCGAGAAGCTGAGCGGATTGGCCAGAGCTAGGCTGATCCTCAAAGGACTCGGCGCCACCGGATTGTTTCATCACGTCAACGAGGATGGGAAGGCCGTGCTTGACCGCAGCGAGCACGCCTTTGCGGGCCAAACGAGTACCTGCCTTGATGACATCGAAAAAGCCTTCTTCCGAGTCACCGTCCATCGCAGATTCCTGAAGATTCTGCTGCAAAGACGCTTGGAGATGATCCAGAAAAGCTTCGGCCTGATGATCAGCTGGCTGGTCGATGGCGGAAGTGTACAGAACAGTCGGTCGGAAAGGCTCAGACGTGGTAGCTTCGAAGCTTTCTGCGCCGCCTACTACTTTCTGGTTGTAGTTGTGGAGCGAGTCAAGCGCAATTTTTAGAGCAGGTTCCATCATAGCACCCATCACACGAGGAGCGGCCTTGCGGATCACAGGTAGTGCTTTCATGACTGTATCCTTAATGTCGCTAAAGATACTCTCCTCCAAACCAGGAGGTAGCTGTACCGACTGGAGAGCGCTCAGCGTAGCTTCAGCCAGGATCGCTCTTTCCATGGAACCTTCATGGGTAGCCGGCCCATCAATGGCGCTTTCAGCGGCCACTGTCTCCGCAGTGATATTACTAGCGGCATTCAAAGCGAACCCAGCGAGCGCACCGATAGGGCCTGCGCCAATAAGTCCTAATCCAGCAGGAAGTGCAGATGCTACGGTCCTCAGCACGTCCATGAATCCTTCCTCCTCCGACTCAGTGAGTTGACTTTTGGCGGTAATACTCCGGGCCTGAGGAACTCCACCATCCTGGATGAGCTTCGTAATGGTAGGACGTCGCTGATGCTGAGAGCGGGTTGGTGTCTGGGGGACAACCGGTCCTTCAGAGTGCTGCGCACGAGAAGCGTGCTGCACTTGGGAAGCATGACGGATCTCGGCTTTGCGGGACTTACAAACCTCGCAGATGGCAGGAGTAGTCGTACTCATGCTGACTGGAATGCTTGAACCATAACCTGATGGCACGGGAGCGGAAATACTTCTGTTTCCTGTGACGGGAATAAGATTCAAGGCATCATTTGGCGAAGGCAACCCAAAAGCAGCGATATAATCTCCATAAGGATTGCCATATTTTCCAATGACCGAAGCAGAGTTGAATGTCCCTCCGTACACGTGTGCTCCAATGGAGGTCAAGTCGTCTTGTCTTAAGACTGGAGATCCGGAGTTACCTGATTGACGGCCATTAGATGTCTTCACGTAGATATGTACGGTTGTGCACAAGACTCACCGCCAAAAGTATCGATCTGATATTCCAACATAGTGTCGGCTTGTTTAGATAGGTCGAACTCTGTTGGAAGGAAACACTCATACATGTGGGCTCCTTTCTCGCCAGTGTGCTTGTCCTTCAAGTCACCTGGATAGCCAACAACACCGAGGACCATGTTCCCTTGAGAAGGTGTCTCCTCAAATCGTACGGGGGTGATTCCAGTGAAAGGTGTCTCGACTTGCATGAAGCTCACATCGAAGGATTTTTGACCTTTAGTTTTGACCCAGCCTTCGGTTGTGACGATTCTCTTGACATATCTGAATTGAACATTCGGGTCTTTCTCCGACTCATGTCCATCGTATCCAATGTAGGCTTTTACTTCAGTAGCACGACCCAGCTTGTGGCCCCAGTCGTAACTGCAGTGTCCAGCAGTGACAAAGATGTCAGGCTTGATAAGCCAGCCAGTACCCATGGACCAGCTTCCAGGCTTCTGAAACTCGTAGTGGGTGAAGAGCTTTACGATGGCTATACAGCAATTTGAGCGATGCGTACCTACATAGAGCGGTGACAGCTGACTTACATCGATACTTCCCACCAGGGGCAAAGTGAATTTTGTCGACCAAGCGACGATCGTCATCTCCGTTGACACTTTCCTGGCTTTCGTTCTTCATATCAAGGGAGAAGGTAGCCTCGGGTGCCGGTGGTTGAGCGCGGGTAGGCGCAAGATTCCATACGGCGGCCAAAGTTCGGCGCACCTCATACGCTTTGGCATTGAGGTTGAGCGCCGCATCCTTGACGTCATTTGACTTTGCAACGGCGGTCTTAATTATGGTCATCTTGTACAACGAGTTGTTCGAAAGGATCTTGTGGGTATGTTCAATGTATGTTTGCAAGAGCAACGATGTGAAGACGGTTTCTGATGTTATGACTTCTGAATGTCGAAGGGGGGATTTGGTATCTTATTTATATTCCAAAGACCTGCTCCTCGCTCTATCGTCACGCGCTCACTTTGGTGGTGATGTGAACGTACCATGATCAAGGTTGTAGACCAAGTGCTAAAAATGGTCCAGGTTTCCAACAAAAACATACCGTTTACTGTATGGAGAAAAGGTGCAAGCTGTATCCCTTGTAGATCAACCGATTCAGCTGAGAAAAGCCAGCCATCGATAGGACATTCTCGGTCTCCATGTCACGGCGTCGTCAGTGATCGACTGTAAATTGATCATTTCTGAATAAATTGGTGGTCGTAAATGCATAACTGTCAACCGGAGATGTCGAATATGGTCGTCCGATATTGGAGGATTATCCCAGACTGTAAAGGTGACATCCGCGGCTATTGCTTCATGTAACTAGAACTAGACGGCCAAAGGTGGTAGACATTAACCCTGTAGAACAGCTCAATAGTCTCTTCCTGACTCAGGCAGCCATTTCGCATCGAGTGCTGTAAACGGAAAGATCTTCTACTGTGATTTTCCAGAAAGGAAAGGGCCGGAAGCAACGAAATTGCTGCCAGAACTCAGGCACGAGCACGGGGTTGACCTCTTTGCATTCAAACCTGCAGAATATTCAACGAGCTCAAACAAGTCACTCTCGGTTATCGCTCCCTTAAAGAGAATGGCAAGCCCATAGAATAGGAAATAAGCCGTGTTGCTCGTTAGGATTATTTGCCGGAATATTTTAGGGAGGCGCCTTCTAGGATAAAGCACCCCTGAATTTGATTCTCATTTGGAGGACCTGCATATACACCAGAGAATCACAACGGGCCAGCTGACGGAGGAAACGTGGCTGCTTCACCAATCAGTGCTTTTGCTATTGCACTCCGAAGATTACGTCGTAGAGGGTTACTGGGGACCTCCTTCCTCATGCCTTTAGATAGTCTTTTTGTTTAGTTCTAACCCACGTTAGAACTAATCAAGACGAGCCTGGATGATCCTTCAGAGCGTCACCACAATCTCAGCTGACCGATCCATCGCCAAGACCAAACTCTATGGATATCTCTGAGTTTCCTCTTACCCTAATATGACCCATTGGGAATCTGGATTGTTTTGTCCCCACCCGAACCAAATGAGAACAGCCACAAGTCCGGAAAAGAGTTGATCGCGCCATAGAATTGGTGACAGCGGAAGGAGGTCTCAGGCCGGTCGGTATGCCGGAAACGCCCTGACAGCTACTGAGATCATAGCTGCGAAAGGAGGGTATAATGAATGCAATGAGAAGGAGTGGACATAATCCATGGAGGGACGGCACATGGTCTTGCAATGCATGCAGTTTCCCATTGAATTACGCTTGCAGTGAGATGTGAGCTGAGAGCTGACATCGAAACATGCCGACTAAGGGTTTGTAAGAATTTTCCGAGATCACGGTGCCACGGTGAAGTCCTAGATCATGCAAAATAAAGAAAATGCCCTGGTTTTTGGATATGCGATAGCCAGGAGAGGTATTTCCAGCTCTTATTGGCTAAAGCATGGAAGCCCAGCTAGCCGAAACGGGTAACGCGAACATTTCAGCTCTGAGCGCAGCGAAGCCCCCACAGCTGTACGCAAAGCAGCAAATCAACGCAGCTCAATTCAACCCACATGTTCAAACTGGCACTCATCAGCAATTTCGGGGGAAGTCGCGTGAAGTGGATGTCTCTCTGTGTGCTATAATGATGCATGACGGGGTAAAGCAGTGTGAGAAGCGCATTGACCTCTAGAGCCAGCCCTCGGAGTCTTGATGTCAAAGATAAGGATGTTGTTGCACGTTTGGTCTGCCTTGGTCTCATTAGTTGTCGTAGCTGGATGACTCGAGTCTGTTCTGCAATCCGATAGATTTCGCTCTCAGGGGCAAGCACCGCAGGGTGTCAATGAGAGTGCAGTGTAGTAAAGGCTCGGATGAGGGTGTCAGGGGAAAGATGGGTATAGTATCGACAATTCTCTCAGGACACTCCATTTCCTGTTGTAAGACATCCTTATCCCTGTGTCCCTGCAAACTGTTTGTACGTTCGCTAGCGTCCGCATAAGGCTGAGCTTAAGCCTGCAGCTACTTCGTACCGTCGTACCAAAGCAAGTTCATTCTCTTGCTATCGACTTCCACACTGTGCACATTGAGGTAAAACGGACATCAAGGGAGGTCGAGTCGTGGATCAAGAGCAATGAGTTTCGGTGGGCCTGGCGGAGGACAGAAAAACGCCAAACCGATTCCCCCCGAGAGAGGGAGCTTTCCTCTGGACCACGACGGAGAGTGCAAGCCCATCATAGCAGGCTATCTCCGATGTTTGCGCAGAGTCAAGGGAACGAATGATCAGGAATGTCGATTGATGGCAAAGGAGTACCTCAAATGTCGTATGGAGAACAATCTGATGGCGCCTGATGAAATGAAGAACCTGGGATTTGCGGAAGACGAGAAGATCGAACCAATACCAAACCACGCCGGTGGAGCAACGGCACATAGCGTTAGGGATGATGGAAAGAAGATATCTTGATCATTCAGAAGCCCGTAACATCTACATACAAGTCTCCCCCAGCAATACGCTACATTCGCAGCATTAGGCACTTGCAGCTACCCCACCAGCGAGATGGCATCCTATCCTCTGCCACCCAACCCTTGCCTAATCGCAATACTTTTGCTGGTAAAAACAACATCTGAGCCGCGCATCATCTTTCATTACCCACCAAAACCGGGTGAAGACAATTCCCATTTTACAGACATGTTTAAAGAGAACCCTACTGCCGACGATTCATCCAGTTCCTCAAGCGATGATAATAGCCAAGATTCTCCAGCAGAAACCACCAAACCCGTTGAGCAAAAGGAGGAAAATAACACCGGAAAAAGTCCTCCAGAAGTGGATGAGGTTGGCTCCGCGTCACCAGAAAAGAGCGACGGCCTGCAAGGGGTCAAGGCGAAGCTACAATGGAACGATTTATTCGGCTACCAGTCCAATGTCCTGTCAAAGATCCTTTTACCTGCTGCGAGCGGTCATAAGAAGAGGTTCGAAGCTGGCCTAAATGATATGGTGTTTCTCGGACGCCCCGTTTTTGCGAGGCCCGATGGTACCTGGAAGAAACCAAGGAAACTGAGAAGGTCGTCTAGCAAAAGTAATATTACTGCGGAGAAAATCAAGGACGTTCAGGAGCGGAGAAAAAGCGCGAAGGTAGAGAGTGATTATGCGAACAAGGACAGTGGGACATCCGGCTTGGAGACTGAAATGGAGAGCCAAGCTGACTCACATGGAGATGAAGAGACCTTAAAAAAGGAAGAGGCGATCGAGGAAGGTGAGCCTGTCGAGCAGATACCGGACACCAAGAGCAACCGAACTAGCAAGTCGGACATGCTCTTGCCAAACAAAGCAAAGCAGAAGCCATTGGCAATGTTTCACGTCGTCTTCGTGCTTCGGCCTCCTGCACTCGAATATCATCTACGAGTGAAAGAGATGTACGACAATGTCACTAGGAAGTTTTCCAAGGCTATGAAGTGGGAGCAAACCCGCTCAGGGTACGTGGCGAGGGAAATTGCTGTAATCGCGTCGTTGACCAAGCACATGGATAAATCGAACAGTAAGAAATGTTCAAAAAACGGGCGTGATTGTCGCTCATATGTACAGGCGAAAAGCAAAACCTAGCAACGTTGTATCACGACTTGATCACGCGGTCTAGCCTGGCGAGAGCTATATGTACTCTTTACAACAGCATCACGGCTTCTCAAGTCGCCCATATCAGTCTGAGCCCAACATTGTCTCTGTCTCTCCAGATCCCATTTCCCACTTCGATCCCAGTACTTCCAAACGCACTTGCGCCCCAGCTGCCAGGCCTCTGGCTAACAACCGCCAACTCCATGCCGACCGACGATGACGTTCATAGTAACGGGCCCCAATTAGGAGCACATTTCACCCTCTTGTTATTATCAGATGTTCAGTCAATCATAGCAGATATTAATGCCACCGCATCCCCCATTACTGGACCTCTGATCCGCTACCTCCGGGCCACGACATCCACCAAATCATTCCTGCAAATTTCCCAATCCTCAGGCATTTCCCTTACCGACATCCAATTCCTCGCCTCCCACCTCATCTACTGGAGACGTGCCCGAGCAATTCCGCCGCTCCACCAACGCGACGTCTACATTGTATCACCAAATGCTGACATGCGGAACCTAGCAACATCATCTCAGAACTTTGCCAAAGCTTTTCCTGCGCTCCCACCACTATCCAAGCTTCTCAACTTGCTGTCATTCACGCCGAGGCCATACTCGACCCTCATTCCCAGCAAAGATCACAAGTCCACCTACATGGATATCCTGGCCTGGCTGATGCGCGGAGGCTGGGTAACTCAGCTACGAACCTTTGCCTGGGTGCGAGTGCCCGCCCACATCAAAGAAGCCGTGGCCAAGGAGACAGCGATCAGCGCAACATCACGCACAAAATCCTCCAAAATCGAAAGTACGAATAACACCGACATCGACACCGACTTTTCCAGCACCAGCACCAGCAGCGTAAACCTAAGCGTGCCCGCTTCCCACACATCCTCCGACTCCCCCTCCCTCTCCCCCACATCAAGCACCCACACCACCTTCCCCATTCGCCCACCTCCCACCCGCCACGAAAGCGCCTCCATAATACCAGCCCCGCGTCTCGCATCAGCCCTCCCCTCTCGCTACCTCTCCGCCATCTCCACGCACATTCTCAACACCCAAGGCGCCGAGTCGCAATCCGCCTGGGATAAGAGCGTCAATTACTTCGACGGACATCACGCTATTGAGACGATTCCGGTCCGGGAGGGTTGGAAGCGGAAGAGGGTTGCGGAGTTGATTGTGGGATGGGAGGGGTTGGGGGTGTTGGTTCGGGGGAGGCATTGGTAGGGTTCGACGGGTAGAAACCCCGAAGTTTGGAAATGAACGCGCTCGGGAATATCTTCTCAACCGTGTCTGGAACTACGGCCATGGATTATTTTCAGAGAACGGACGCGAGCCCACCCCGAGAATTTACCATTAACCTCACCATTCATCCTCCAGTCTCCGAAGAGACATACTTGTTCAATACGATAATTCTAGTACACGATAGACATAGCCTCTCATCTCTCCATATCTACTCCATCAATCAATAGCTCTACTGAAAGCTCTTCCTCCGTTTGACCCGATAGTACATCAAATAGCAACGCTCGCTTACGAGCAATGAATTGGATTGATTGATTGCTTGCTTTCTATAGACATGATGTATGAAAAAAAAGGGAAAGACATGCATAGTTTGTTGATCATGATCCTCTGCCAGCGCCTCTGCCTCCTCCGCCCATCATATTTCGTGCCCTGTATAGTCATTAGCTTTCATGCCATAAAACAACGTAAGAACGGGGGAAGAGGAGGGAAGAGAGGGAGAGATGGGGGGAGTGGAGGGTTTGATACTCACATCTCGGCAATACTGGGATCATTCATCATACTCGCCAGATCCGGCATGCCCCCTCCTCCTCCTGCCCCACCGGCACCTCCTCTTCCAGCACCACCCGCACCCGCACCACCACCACCACCACCACCACCGAGACCAAATCTCTCCGCCATGCCTCTCAACTGCGGATTATTCATCAACCCCTGCAGCGCCTCGGGATTGCTCATGAGATTCTGCGCCATATTCGCAAACATGGGGTTACTCATCAGACTGCCCAGATCTGGCATACCTCCTCCTCCGCCCCTCCCCCCACCCATCATGCCCGCAAGCGCGCTAAGATCCGGCATGCCTCCCGCACCCGCACCCCCACCCCCAGCACTCCCCCCCTCATCCACCTCCTCCTCCAACCCCCTCGCCTTCTCCTCCCTCTCCACCTCCTCCACCTTCTCCTTCGCAGTCCGAAACCCCTTCTTCATCGCCTCGCTCCCCCCATTCCCCTCGTACTCAATCCCCTTCCCATAAGCCTCCATGCTCCCCCTCGCATCTCCGAGCACGAACCGCGCGAGACCCAGTCTCGACCACGCTTTCGTGTATTTGGGGTCCGCGGCGACGGCGAGTTCGGCGTCGGCGCAGGCGGCGGCGTGGTTGTGGGAGGCGCTGTGGGCGGCGGCGCGGTTGGAGAGGTAGATTGGGTTTGTGGGGGAGAGGGCGAGGGCTTTGGTGTAGAGGTCTATGGCCGCGGCGTGGTCTTTGCGCGCCATGGCGGCGTTGCCTTGGGATTTGAAATTTTCGGATTCGGGGGTTGTGGGGGAGACGGTTGGTGTTGATTTTGGTACGTCGGCTCCGGCTGTTGTTGTGCTGCTACTGCCGGCCGTGTCTTTGCCCTTTAATTTTTCATAGACGCCGTAGATGCTTAGGAGGGACTGCGAGCCGATGGCGTCGGCCATGTGGGACTTGTTGGAGGGGTCGACATGGAAGGTGTCGGCGATGCAGGAGGTGGCTATTTCGATGCTTTCGGAGTCTTCGGGTGTCAGGGTGCCGTCCTTGAGGGAGGTCGAGAGGAAGTCGATTATGGCGAGGGCGAGACGCTTTTTGGTGTCGAGAGTGGACGCCTGGTAGGTTAGCATTGGTGGGACTGCAAAGTTGGAAGGTGAGATATACCATGATGGCGCTGGGAAGTTTATGGCTATTGGAATGGTTATGAGTGATTCTTCAGAGTAAGTAATGGAGTCTGCGTAGGTAAATATGACGTGGGTAATTGGCTGTGGATAGTTCTAACGCCGAGGTTTTGCCGCCGACTATGACGATTTCGGCGTGCCAATATCAGGTGAATTGAAAAGTCAGATGTATAAGGTAGTATCCGAAACCATGCTCTTTGGAGCTTCAAAAGCCGCAAGTTCCTACGATATAAATCATAATGCAGTCCTATTGATCCATCGAGGTGGCAGCTTCTTCCCTTTACTTCGTCCTTTGTTCCTTGCTCCTCATAAGAACTTGCACTTCTATACTTGCTATACTGGCAAAATGTTGAAGCTGGTACTCATTCATGGATCATGTCAGACAGTCTTCACTTGGACTTCTCGAGCCTTTACAATCAGTGCCTTTTCATTGACTCCCAACTCGACCTTTCATGCTAACTCAACTCTGCCCTGGATCCGCAATCTGCAATGAAGTGTTCTCATCCCACAAGCTCGCAGGCCCATTCCCCACAGACCTCGGATCTAAATCTGTCACACTCACGAAGATACTCTTCTCCTCGTTCAGCGTAGAGACACCCCCGAACCCCTGCGCTCTGCCAGAGACGCACTTGAGCATGATTTCCAAAGCCCAGTACACCATCTTAAGCAAAGGGATTGAATCCGAGGTTGACAGACCCGTCCCAGAATCCATCATCAGATAGCAGCTTTGATTACGTTGCATGAAGGGCATCCTAATACCGCCAGTCGGCTCGGTGGTGAACAACTGAGGCAGTAGAAGATTGGAATCCTTGAGAAGGACCCTTGCGGCATCGTAGCAGTCCTGCACGTCTATGTTTCGAGCACCCGTCATGCCGGGTTGAAAGCATCTCACGTTAGGCGCGAAGCCATTGGTGGCTTGTAGCACCTCGGGGATATCATTCGAGCGCTTGTCCAAGTCGACGGACACGGTAGAAATGTAACTATGGGCTGAAGTTGGTGCAGGCATCGGGTCGGACAGTCGCGAGACTACCGTGTCGGATGCCAACACAAGAGTTGTGCCATTTCCCGCATGTGGATGGGAAAGGCCCCCGACACACACATAGAAGTTATCTTCAATTGTCCCAATATCGGTGGTTCCACCTGGTGCATACTTAGTCCCCTCGACACATTCATTCATAATCCTTTGCGCCGCATAAGCAACATCAAGAAAGCGGAACAGGTCGCGACTGGTCTTGTTTATGTTCCTAAGAAACACTACACATTGTCCGTAGACCCAATGGTTGTTTTCTGGTTCCGACACATTGATGTCCTCGGCATCTGTGAAGCCAAAACTCCGCACGATCATCGGTTCCGGAAGCCTCAGAATTATCTCATTTATAATGAAGGAACAATCCGAGGCGATGGCAGGCTTTAAGCTGGGGCTACGCGTGGGGTTGAAGCAGTGAACTGGATAGGTTTCGCCGGCCTCCAACCCTTCGGTAGCAATATTTGAGATGGCGTTTTCCTGTGGCAAACTGGGGGATGTCCTGCTCTCGAAGATGTGACGCCTATTGGACGGAAGGGAAATTACAGTGCTGTTCCCTAAGCTCATGTCTCCTGTATTGGCCGAACCCGACACAGTGACATAGAAGGTCGTAGGTACTGGCAAATGACCAATACCAGCATCCCCCCCCAAGCGTTCTTTAGTGTCAACAATACATTTCTGAACTATCCTCTGCGCCACTACTGCGACATCAACTGGTCGGAAGCTATCAATGTGCCTTTTATGTAAGTTTTCGACACGTATGTCGCAGGCTTTGAAGTCCCAATGATATTTTGGTAGTGAAAGATTAATGTCCACACTGTCCCTGAAACCCCAAGTCTGGACCCGGAAGGGATCTTTCATGCCCAGGATAAGATAATTGATAATGAATTCGCAGTCTTCTGCAACGGCATACGGTAGAGGAGCTCCCCTCGGATAACATTCGATGTGGTGGTCTGTCGTTGTCTTTAGTTTTCCCGTCGATTCCAACGAAGGAAGTGCATGATCTAGCGGCATCAACGCCCGGCGTGAATCCAAGTCCTGTCGTTGAAGTCCCGTCGAACCGCGGAAGGTTCTTTTAGTGCCCAAGGTTCGCTTAGAGACCTCCAGGTCAGGCAGCGCCAACGGTACATATGGTACGGCTTCAGGGTTAAGAGGTTTAGAATTCAATGGCACTGCTGCAATCGGTACCAAGAAGAGTAAAGCTACATTGAGGCATATTTCCAAGAGCAGCATCGAGGCTTTGCTGTTACTTAAATTGACGCAGATATTCGAATGTGGTGGATCAGTTCACCAACTCAAGTCATTGGTTGAGTTTGAGATAACAGATGGAAAAAGACAACCGGGAGGCAAGGCGTGGCTTCGATCTGAAAAATAGAGGTTATGAAACAAGATGTAAGAAGACAGGCGCCTTTGGTAGTCGCGGATCCCACGCATGGCGGGTGTTGACCGCGCTGGCGAACGAATCATGTCACGAGCTAGGAGTATGTCGTGCTAAGGGAACATCATCAAGAAAAAGACTCATGCAGGGCAATATCTTGAAAGATGCGACAAAACAGATGACTGTGCTACCAGAAAGACCGTCAGATATAAATTCATGCTAAAGTAGACAAAAAACATTGGCAACTTCAGATTCGCATAAATCACATCGAAAGGATCGAGATGCTTGTCAACTGTGAATAGCAAAGAGTGCCTGGTGCCATTCCAACATAGCCAAAACGACGGCCTTGGAACACCGATCGTAACTGCAGAGCCACTGAACGTATACGAGGAGGTCCTCCTCAATGGCTTTACAAACGTTGTGGACAATACCAACTCTATGTCGACATTCTCCCATAGTCCCCTGGAAACAGCTTCGCGTATGACCTTCTGCTGGTCAGCACGCTGCAGCAAAGGCCAGCGGCCATGATCACCGTCTATCAAGGCACCACCGTTGACTTCTTCGTCCTCAAGTCCCCTCCCTACGGCTGGTGTCAACATTGACCAATCCGATGGGGTGCTTTTACTTAACGTCTTGCAACATCTCTGTTAGATGTGAGCCCCAGTGGCCAACGAGTAGCGAAGCAGAGCTTCAATTTCGTGGCAAAGTGAAGACTGAACCAGCAGATGGTGCAGTCTGTTTTGAACGGGTGCAATGGTTGTCAGTCTGTGGGTCTCAATACAAAAAGGGTTTCTGGGGTCCTTGTTGCCACTTGCTTTGACACGATTAGCTACACGGTCTGTTCTTGACTTCCTCTGTCTCTGTAAGCCGGCAAGTACTGTTTGCGGATTTTTGACGTCTCGCACTATCCGAGAGATACGGAGGCTACCGCATAGGTTGGAGGTACACTCTTATTGCTATTCGATATAGTTTCAGTAGGTGTCGCTAAGCATACCTTTGACCCTGAAGCCAAAATCCAAATGAACGTTACCAAGCTGATATGCGCAGAGGAAGAACCTCTCGTAGACTCCATCCAGCAAGCGGCCGATCCAACCATCCTGCGCTTGGTAGACATGAAAAGAGCTCCGGACACAACGACACGCCCACCGACGTACGTGCAGACGTGGCCACAGGCTTACCACTGTATGAAGGAGTAAAGAAGACCAAAAGTCACCATCTAAGCAAAGCATCTCACACTTTCCCACTTGGACTATCGTATCATCAATCGAACATTCATCCCAGGGATGTGCTCAGCCATATCTTCAAGTGTCTAACATAATCTGATGTTGGCGGTATAGAGATGGGTTACAGCTCGGCTGGGGTAGAAATTGGTTCATCCGGGGTAGAGTTTGCATATGCTCAGCACATCCGTTTCTACCCTGGATGAGGTCCACGCATACGCTGAGCATATCCAAAATATATGCATTTTGCCTCTAGACTATGCTTACTTCTTGTTTATTTATTAGGATCAGAATAGAGGGTCCCTCCGGCAGGAGCTCTCGGAGGGTCGCCGAAGGCTGATTAGGCTAGGGTTTGAGTTGGTAGGGTCAGGGTTAGATGGACTTTCCATCTCTATCAGCATACGCTGAGCATAAGCCCGGAAACCTCCGTTCTACCCCGGGTAAGTCGCATATGCTTAGGATATGTCTACCCCGGCCGAGCTGTGTCCCCGTATAGAGATAAAACCTTTTCGGATCTCGAAGAGTGAAAAATACTTGTTACTATTACTGTATATCTGAATCACCTCATCAAAATCTTGCTAGATAAATGTAATTGAGACCGCAAATTTATTTCTATAATTTTCTGGTTGATCTCATCAATACTCCATGCCTTACGACACCTCCAATTAGCGCCGGCTTTAGGAGTTAAACTATCCGGGCCGAACCATGTTTGAACCACACTTGACAGTCGTGACAGTCCTCCTACTTCTCGCCATCTTCAATACTTTCACCTTCACTTTACTGACAACAGCAAGTGACAATGGCTAATCATTTTCTTGACCTTCCCAATGAGGTCTTGCACAGTATCATAGCTAATGCCGACCCACAAGATCTGGCAGCGTTGTGCTGCTGTCGAGCTCTCAATGACTTCATCAAGAATAATGACCTACTTCATAAGGAATTGTACCTCAAGACCTTTGTACGGCTTCACTTGATCATCTACTCTATCCATGCTGATGTCGGTATCTTGTATAGGATGCATTGCCCCTGGGTGGCAACACTGTCTGGGGTCCCGAGCTACGGAAGCTGGTCAACTCCCAGAAGATTCTCGAGTCGAATGATGCTCAAGTGAAGGTAGCGCATCTTTTCTTTCAGATACAAGCAATACTGATGCCGTAGCAGCTATCTCAATTTCAGACCGTAGCAACATCCATCCAGGATCTCTTGACGACCGCCCCTGTAGCTTCCAATAATTCCCTAAATCTTCAGTTTCTTACCAAGGCTTTCGAGAAGCAACAGAACATAGACATCTTCCTCTGCAGCTCATCTCTCTTTGAATGGGCTAGAGAAGAGCAATGGGGCGATCTACCCACAACCAAATTACGAAAGGACATAACAGCTGTGCTCTCAGAGCAAAATCTCACCAGATTGATAGGTGATCGTTCTTTAATTGATCTCCTTGATCCAAAGAGACTAGCAGACGTCATATCTGAAAGGCCAGAGTTGGAGAGTCTGCTCTCTTACAATTCTAGAACGAGGAACACCAGCTGCAACTCCATACCCGCGCCCGCGCCCGCCGAAACGCATGCCGCAAGTTCAACAAGAGCAGCACAGATATCACAATCATGTGATCAGCAACTCAGCGCAAAGCTCCATTGCTTATACGGGGTTTCGGTTGGAACTGTTCACAAGGCTTGCGAAAGTTCTCCGCCCCGTTACTCTCTACGTCATGACACTGCGGAAATTCATCCTTACGCGCGTGCCAGAGTATACGACCTTCGACAGCACACAGAAGACGGCACCTTCTGGGGGCCATTTCTTAACGATGGCCTGCAAAATGTGGACTGGGAAAAGCTCGAAGCGATCATGATCGTCTTAGACTACAACTTAAGGCGTTCAACCGAGGTTCATCGCCAGTATGAAGGTATGCTTGAATTGCAGGAGAGTCCATGGGTTGGTGCAACACCCCACAGCTTCATCTCACCGCCGCAATCGGTACCGATGGAGCCAACTCTACCGCTCGAGGCCCAAGATCCGTACAATGTCACAGGAACTTGGATGCGCGTTGTGTGTTTCTTGGACTATACCGAGCTATATGAATTCAACTTCGGAGGTGACCAGCCTGAACCGAATCAGCCACGCAAGCCTATCGATACTGAGGAGGCTACTCGCTTGATCACCATGAAAATCCAGGTTGCCAAGATCGAAGCGCCTGGTGAAGACGATGGCCAGCTACTTCCGGTCGTTCACTTTCAGGGAAAGTCCTCGTCAATCCGGCCGTCATGGGACCCTAACGCGAACTCGAAGATCAAAGGTAAGAATACATTCCTTCACCTACCAAGATTATTTGACTAATCGAGATCAGGCACTGTGAAGTTGACGCCCCAAGGGGAGGTCAGATGGACGACTTTCTCGGTTTTCCAAGGGTAAGTGATCAAAGTCCTCAAAGTTAACTCCTAGACTAAATTCCGTGGTGAAGGGAGGAGCGATGGCGAAGCGAAGGTATCCAAATTGGAGGTGTCCGGTCAGCTCGTGGTGTCTTAGGCTTCTGGTTCGACAAAGACTTTGATGAGCATGGCCCTGCCGGCCCGACGGCCTTTTGGAAGTCTCATGACGGAATCATGGCGAAGAAACCAACAGTTACTGGCGGATGGAATCAATTTACTATGCCATACTCCTAGACCTGCTTCCGTGCTGGCGCGCAGCAGTGGGTACTCTCGACTTACGTCAAAAGCCTGAGCATGCGGCAGTTGAAGCGGTGTCAACTTCAACAGTTCATTTAAGTCAACAGTATGCACTAGAAAGAGCAGTAACATGTTTGCGAAGAATATGCAGAAATCGATCACGGGTCCCCAGATTATGGATTACGAGCTGTTCATTCAAAGGATATATACCTTACGCTTTCGACTATCTCAGATGGCGATCCTGGATCCAAGCTAACGTCGGTGTTCAAGGAACAAACTCAGCTAATCATGACCTGCTTTATGGCTCTTGGGTTGATAGAATCATCTGCTTGCCTCGCATGACATCCTGTTTCCTGAACCAATCTATCGTCGCGTCCCTTCATTCTATGCTTGATGTCTTAATTCCTATCTGTTCTCTCCAAGTATATCCCTTTCAATCCATAACCTTCAGCCCTTCCACCCCCTTCAAAGCATCCTCCTCCCCCTCCTCTTCCTCCACCTTCCCCACCAGCCCTTTCTCCCACAACTCCCTCCCGCTCATTTTCGCCTCCTCAGCTTTTGTCTTCTTCGATTTCCCCTCTTCCTCCATCCTCCTCCTCTCTTCTTCTTCCCTCTCCATCTCCTCTCGAAACCTAGCCCTCCAAGCCAAGAAACTCTCCCTCGTGACAGCCTCCCCATGAAACTTTGCGTTCTCCACCTCCTCAGCCCTCGCCGCTTCCTTATCCTTCTCCACCTGCACCTGATTTAACCTCTCGGCAATCAGCAGCTCGGCGCTTTCCTTCAGCGCGCTGATGAGCGTAAAAACCATCGCCTGACCCACAGACTCGATTATTGTTCCTTCAATTGACGATAACAAGTGTGGTTTGTCCTCTGGTAGTGATAGCTGAGGGAGTTTGGGTGTATTTGGCGGGAAGGTGATATCAAGGACGGGAGCAACATCGGGGTAAGAATCAGGATAGGCGACTGTGAGGATAAGGGTTGCTAATGCACAACATTTCAGCTTTGCGCGCGAAGATGTATCTAGCAGAGAGTAAGTTGCGGAGAAGGAGCACGTACGACATTCGGCCTCTTCATCATGACCGGGCACGTCTAATGCTATCGAGACGCGGTAAGACGTCTCTGAGATATCTGATACATGGACATCTCAGCACTCTTCTATCGTAGACACACCAGAGGAGCAAAGACTCACCAGTGATCTCATCTGGGAAGATGGAATCAAGGACCTCTCGCTCCTCAATCTGCTCCTCACGACCCATCTTTCCATTTCCCCAAGAGATCAGGCATAAATCCCAAACCCAACCGCTCGTTCGCCAGGATCCCACCCGATAAACCCCATAGGGCTGAACAATCCCTCATTTTCTTAGCGTCAAATTTCATCCCCCTTCCACCCAGTCCATCACTTTTAACCTCTCCAACCTTTTAATCTCCACAATGCTACGAACTTGGCTATCAAGTCTCAAGTACCCCTTTGGTTTATGGTTAATCTGGGTCGCCGCCATCAACGCGTTCCCCGACCCGCCCGCCGTCCAAGAAGCAAGGCAACGGCAATGGGCGCAGAACAAGCGGCTGCGGGAAGAGTTGGAGGCCAGGAGAATGGAGCAAAAGATCGAACAATTCGAGCGGGACAATGCAAAGTGGTTGGGGACGGAGTGGATCGACGACAACAACGACAATCAGGAGAGGCAGGATCGGAATTAGGGTCCGCCTCGGCCATGCTTGCGGAAGCGGAGGAGTTGCTGAGGGAAGGGAGGGCAGAGGACGCACTACCCGTTGCTTTACGTGCACTTGATACATTACGGGGAGCTGCCGGACAGAATAATACTACGACGGCAGCACTACCAGCACTCAATGCCCTCGCAGAGATATACCTCGAACTCGGCGACGCAGCCACAGCGCGCGACTACTTCCTCCAAGCCGTGACCCTCGACCCAGACGGCCAGATCCCCGCAACCCAAGGCGGCGGCGCCGACAAATTCCTCTGGCTCGCCCAACTGAGCGACGAAGGCGGCCGCGACAGCGTCCGTTGGTTCGAGCGGGGCGCCGTGATTCTCCGACGGGAGCTCACCGACGACGGACCGCCCTCGAAGCCCCAACAACAACAACTACAGCACCAGCAACAAGAACAACAAGAAGAAACCCGCACGAAGCTCGCAGGCGCCTTATGCGGCATGATCGAAGTCTACATGACGGACCTATCCTGGGACCCCACCGCGGAATCAACCTGCGAGCGCCTAATATCCGAAGCTCTACTCATCGCACCACAATCCCACAGCGCCGAACCCCTCCAAACGCTCGCTTCGATACGGATATCGCAATCGCGGATCCCCGAAGCCAGAAAAGCGCTCAGAGACAGTCTGGCCGTGTGGGGCGGCGGCGGCGGCGGCGGGTTGGAACCCTCAGACGATGATGATGAAGAGGACGCGATGAGAGTGCCTGATTTCCCCACTCGTGTATCACTGGCTCGGTTGTTGATGGAGGTGGGGATGGAGGAGGAGGCGCTGGGGGTGGTGGAGCGGTTAGTGCGGGAGGATGATGGGAGCGTGGAGGCGTGGTATCTGGGGGGTTGGTGTCTGTATTTGCTCGGTGTGAAGCAGGGGGCGCCGAGGCGTAAGCATACAAGTACGAGTACAAACGCTGGGGATATCATGGATATCGTGAATGGCGCTCACGATCACGATCACGATCACGGGCACAAAGCTAAAGCCAAAGCCGAATCCGAATCCGAATCCGAAGAAAACGAGGAAAACGAGGAAGAGAATAATCTCTCCACCCCCTCCCTCTCCTCAAGTCGAGAATGGCTCCGACAAAGCCTGACGCTGTACCAGATAGTCGAGTACGAAGACGAGAGATTAAAAGAGCACGCGGAGGAGTTGGTGCGGGAGATCGATGGTATTATTGGCGAGGATGAAAAGGGAGAGGATGAGGCTGGGGAGGATGAGGAGGATGGGGAGTGGAATGGGTTTGGGGAAGATAGTGGCGAGGAGCAGGAGGAGGTGGAGGAGGATGAAGACGAGGAAATGGGAGATGGATGAGATGGGTTGAGGGATGAGATATAGTGGGTCACGTCTCTCTCTGCTCTCTAGCTCCACAACTTAGGAGAGAAAAAGCGACGTGTAGAATAAATTACAACCTCACACCGAGCGACCATAGACGCCATCATGCGGCCAAAGATAAGCAAATCAAATCAAGGGTAATCCAACAGATCAATCATAACCATCACAAATCCCACTCCACCTCCCCACAAACCTCCTTCGTAAACCTTTGCATCTCCTGCAAATTCTCCACCACATCCGTCAACGCGCTCGAGAACGCATACCGATACACATCCGCCCACCTCCTGCCTTGTCCCCCTTCATCACCTTTCACCCCCTGCCCTCTCCCTTTCCCTTTCCCTTCCCCTTCCCCTTCCCCTTTCCCTTCCCAATTCACATCTTTTCCTTTCCCCTTCTCGCCATCCACCTGCCTTCGCTTGCCCTCCCCACCATCCCCCTCCACCTGTCTCCCCTCCCCGCCCCGCCTCCCCGCCCTCTCCATCTCAACAACATCCATACAATCCAGCAATCTCCTCCTCGCAGCCGCCGCACTAGGCAAATACTTCGGCACAGGCCTATCCGCTCTAAGAGCACAAGCCAGTACATAAAGATTCAACAATATAACAGCGACGGCATCACGGCGCGGGATCGTCAGAGACGCAATAACCTTGGCGTCGGAATCGAGCATACCAGGTTTGAAATAGAGACTCGACTGACGGACCTGAACGAGATGTTCGAAGAAAGACTCGCAGGCGGTAATAAGGGCGCTGTAAGGCAGCGGATCAAAGGGCGCCCGAAGACGCATCTCATGCCTCGTGAGTTCCATGAGCTGTCTCATGCGTACGAAACCCTCGCGGAGGCGGCCCTCGAGCATTTCCGAGCGGGCAATGTCCTTGGGGCCCGGTTCTTCGCCTTTGGCGTAGTAGATGTATTTAGCGATAACGCCGCGGTAGAGGATGGCGGAATGGAGCATCATGCTCGCGAGGGATTTGCGGAGCTCGTGGCGGGCGACGAAGGGCCAGAGGATCCAGTTGACGGTCAAGGCTGCGACCAAGCCGACGATGAAAGCCAGGCCTCTGGTCCAGGCGATGGTGATGATGGAGGGGTAGCCAGCTCCTGTGTAGGCGCTCAAAGAGACGACGGTGAAGCTTAAGCATCCGACGACTCCGGAGCGGGGATGCGAGCTCTGTGTGAATCGGTAGAGCATGGGTACCATGTAGATAGCCGCGAATACGGCCATTACGTACGGGTTTCCGTTACCTGCTGCGTACGCGAGTCCTCCCCAGATGGCACCAATGGCAGCGCAGAAGGTGCGGACGGCGAGATCCTGAAACGTGCCGCCAACGCGTGGATGCATCATGACCCAAACGGTGACTACAGTCCACCAGCTCTCATTGTCATTCCACCATCCTCGACTCTGGGGAAGCCAGGCGGGGACAGAGAGGAGCGTTGTGACGACGGTGACTTTGAAAGCGAACCGTGACTCAAAACCTTGCAAGCGGTGCAATACCTCCCACGCTCTATATCGAAAAGGGGCTTTGCCTGAGCCTTTCCCATGATCGTATTCCTGTTCCTTTTGGTACTCGCCAATTACTGGCGGGGGTTCCGGCGCATTCTCCAAGGCCTGCCCTCCTCTTGCATGTCTGGCCGCCGGAATGTAGGCACTGCTTTGAAGTTCTGCCATTGTCCTATCCAATTGTCTCTTAGTGCGGAAGTAGTAACCAGCAGTCAACCCTCCACGATCATGTCGTACCTGGGCATTACTCCGCATGATTGCTTTGTTGAGTGGATAAGACGGCCTGCGGAGTCTCCATTGTCTTTTGGCCTGTTGCATTTCTAAAACCTTGGCAACAAGGGCCTCAATTTTGTCTGCTGTCTGGCGCATGGGATGGACGAATAGGAATAGATGAATCACATCAGGACTTTTGGCGTATTCAGACGATAGATGTGGGTGTGCGACCAGTAGAGCATCAGCCGAGTCAAATACCTCCTGTGCGGTTCGTAACTTATCCAGGGCATGCGAAAGGACATGTGATTGGTTTTTTGCGGCTCTTTGGCCGCCGATTGTTAGAATCGTTTCATCGGCGCGCTTGATACTTGTAACCATTGCGTCAATCAAATTTTTCGTGGGCTCTTTGAGAGTTTGGCAAATTGTCTGCTTGGCTCGTTCATGATGGACGGGACGCCACTGCGCACTTTCTGTATCTTCTTCTGGATCAAGCTCAGGAGGAATGTCGAATTCGTTAAACAAAGTCGGATCCGAGGCGATTGACAAAATGGATCGTATAACACCTTGGATCAGATTACGAATCGATACGACATCATCAGGAAGGAACCGCGAAACGGTAAATTCAAGCGTAAAATCTCGAGCGGCCTGGGAAACATTGACAAATTGCCAGGCGAGCTTGCGCTTCAGGAACTCAACCTCTGGGGATGGTAACACTAGTCCCGCTTGTATGGTGTCCAGTGAGTCATGTAGAGCAAGTCTGAACAAGAATGAGATACCGTAGCATTGGCTGGGAGCAACAGGAGTGTCTCTTACACAAGTGACCGAGAACCAGCATCAGGAAAAACAAGGACTGCGATAATAAAGCATACCGCTTGGCCTAGTACCCACGGTATGCCATAATCGAAGACCTTCTTCCAGCCCACACTTTCGGACGTATCCGCCAAGCAAATGTAAACGATGGCAATTCCAGCACAAATTACAGCTTGAAACAGCCTAATGAAGATGCACCGTAGCCATCCGATGAGTGCAGCGAAGACGGCCAGAAAAGTGGCCAAGACACCGCCATACCCGGACTGGGCAGTAGCTGTAGATGTCGAAACGTAAAGGGCTAGAGAACCCCAGCCCAAGCCAGCAATAGTACCAAGAATAGTGAGAATGGCACCGTCAAGCTGGCTACCGATGGCTCTTCCTGGGTGATTGAAGATTGCAGAAACGACCATAATGTAATTGTATTTGCCAAGCCAGTCCCTTGAAGCTGGTATGAGACAGATGATGTAGGTAACGAAGAACCCCAGAAAAGTCTTCAGAAGGCGAATACCCGCTCTGGACGAACTGGTTTTCCTGAAGAAGGCGTTTGCTTCACGCAATTGCTGGGGTATGAATCGCCGTAAAGACAGTGGATGGTTCTTCTTCCGGAATGCATCCGGTAGAGTCTCGGCTGCTTTCCGCATCAGGTCTTCATGGTTTGGTCTGATGGGCCGTTTGAAAGAAGCATCGAAAAAGCCATCCCGCGATTCCTCAAGGCCGTACCTGTTGAGGTCTCCATCTACAGCTTGAAGGAGATGCTCGAGCTGCAGATGACTAGTACTTATCCTTGGAGAAGGTAGTGGAGGCGTTTTCGGGGCCGTGAAATTCGAGGAGTCTCGAGGGGTGGTAGAGGCGTGAGCAAAGGATCCACGGATAACATTGTGTGCGGCAGCCAAGGGTCGGAGGCTTGATCCTTCTGCACTTTGTAAGCTTTTGGGATTTCGTTTCCTCAAACGCGGATTGTGGCCGAATGATACCCCCCTTTCGACATCTGTGGGCGGGCTTTGCGAATCTGTGAACTCACTATGTTCATCTTCCGGCTTGAACGCTGGTGTCTCGAAATGAACCTGCGGGCCTGTTTCCGCTGCCATTTGGCATTTAGATGGGACATCGCCTCTCCGTCTTCATTGGAACTGCTGTGACACGGCTTCTAACATGCAATTCGCTCCAAGCCCCGACCGGCAGATTGTCATCTATATATTTCTTGCTCGTTCTTTCCATCAGACCACGGAAAGGTCACACTCAAGCGCGATATCGCCTTATAGGGCTGAATGCGGGTAATGTGGGCAACCCCTTCTGCTTGATATGATTCTTCTCCTTACGAGAATCTTATAGCGCTGTACCGACTCCCTACTATTCTTGACAATCATTTCAAGCAAAATATGCTGGTATATTTTTTGTTCATACTCAGAAAAAAAAGCACCACCCCCTAGAAACTCGCGCGGTCATTGCTCATTCTCCTCAAAACACATTATCTTTATACTCCCACCAGTCAGTACTCGTAATCACCACTTCATCCTTGACCCTAATTTCCCCAACCGGCACATTCATTTCCTCCAAACTGACCTCATCTTCCGCTCCCCTCCCCGCAACCTTGCCCCCACGCACATTCGTCTCATGGCCCCACTGCAATCGATTGCCCGCCTCAGTCGCGTCTTCAAGATGCTCAAATTGTCCCTCGTGCTCATCTCCATTGCCTAACCTCGGACTGCGCCATACCATCCTCGATGCACCGCTGCTGGTGTCATGAGCACTGATTTTGGCCGTCTTGATGACTCCGATGCCGCGGGTCGTGCCGCGGGCGATAAGTGAGACTAGAGGACGGAGGCTGGGGATGCAGGCGCTGACGACGCCCATGGATGGTTCGGCGGCGGACCAGATGGCGGAGTTGACGTAGTTCCCTATAACACTTTTAGCTAAGCCCAGTAAGTCCAAGATGGTTGTACATACATGTGACATCGACTGCAGCGAGTCTGGATAGAACAACGAGACGGATGATGCTGATGATACAGACGCTGCCATAACCATTAGCAAGTAAGAGACTTTTTGAGCCGTGCGATTAACGGAGTGGCACCCGCGGTCATATGCGAGCCTGAAATTCGAGGACAGTAATCTCCAAAAGACACATTGAACGCGTCTTTATGATTATCATCCATTGTCATCCGATGAATCAGGTCACATCGACACCGACGACAGCCTTTTCTCTCAATCACCGGCCCCTCATTTTGTTCACTTACAATCCTGCGCAAACAAAAATCCCTGTCAATACTCCCTTTTGCATAGCCGTGGTCCTGAGCCGCCAAAGCATGGGTATTGGCTATGATACTATCAATACTGCGCGTTCAAGCGAGCCGACTTACTCTGACTTACAAGCATTATAACGAAGAAGTCTATCACACAATTGATGGCTCCAGGCACAATCTGTACAAGGTCGCCGTTGGCACATTTGCCTGGTCCTTCCTTGTCCCAAAAGTGGTGTATCGGTTGACTTCATTCACGATAAGCTGTATGCCCCTTGTGTTTAGAACATGGCTCACCATTGGAAGATCGCCGTGAATAAAGATCCAATGAAGTAGCATAGCACAATGCCGGTGGCGATGAATAGGAGTGGCTTCAATTGCTGAACGGGAAAGATGCGTCTATAGAACGCAAGACTGGACGAGTCGATGGATTAGCTGATCAACATTCCAAGGGAATTCCAAAGGCACGTCGACTCACATGGCAAGCTTCACAACGGAAGTCGCAGAGAAGTATCCAATCAAATAAATGTACAGGATCTTGAGAAATACGACAGTGTTGTCCGCAGGATCTTTGAGGCCATATATGTGTCTGCCAAAGTCATTATGCCGTTCCGCTAGATAAAATCAGCCCCATGAAACGCGATCATCAGTTTTGAGCACCAACAGATGAGAACGCATATGCATTGAATATAGCACAAGGTCTGGATGTTCTCTTTAGCAATGCATACTCAAGGTTCTTCGAATTGGGGGATCACCAACACAAGCGAAGACCACCAACACGTCATCCCACCAGTAGCCAGCCCGAGCGACTTTTCTGGACACCAGACGCGCAATAACGAACAGCGTTGGCAGTACAATGAGAACAATCATAGAACCAACCAGCCTTGGTCCTTGATCGGCGTTCAAGTCTATCCCAGGGTGAGGTATGTCCGCCATGTTTACCTCTATAAATACAGTTAACGCAGATGTGCAATATTAACACCTCCTGCCTTTATCATGAGATGCTCAGTCGACTCCACTGACAAGAATTCCAAATAATAAAAAAGAACGACAAGATAGGAAGACCATAATCGTGGTTCAAGCTACGGTAGTCTGAGAAGCATGTGCCAGGTCCTTGCTATGAATACGTAACACATCAATAATAATATATCACTAGTGAAGTTCAACGAGAATTAAATGGCCTGTGGCGAGCTCGACCATGCATGAAAAAGGCCACTCTCCAGTGCAAAGCCATGGCGCGAAGTGCAAATGCCAAGGCTGGGGCGAGCTTTGCCTCGGGCTAACCCTGCTCATACCTGAGTAACGGGGTCGGCATTTGTTTAGGATTCCAAGCTGGATGCATGCAAGGGCTGGTAAATTGTGGTTCCTGCGTTAAGCTTGTTAACAAAGTGAAATTTAAGGCGAGTCCAGGTCTGATGTGGTTAGGAAAAGAAAAAGAATTCAAACTTCCAGTTGAATGCTGCTGTGCCACGTTCACCCCGCACACAACCATAAGCTCATACTTGACCATGGTAGCCGGCCCGCCCCTCAGACTCTATTCGCCTGGCGCTTGAGTCAGCTCTGATAGAATCTGGAAGGGTTGATTGGTGAGCTGGAAGGGTTCAAAAAACCTAGTACCGACCCTGTGGTCAGTGCACAACACCCGAGAATAGCTCCGCTTTCGACCAAGCTGAGGAGGTTGTGTCATGCGTGATGATTACGTTCTCTTGATCATCTGTAAATCTGCTCCGGATACGCGTTGCAATTACAGTGAGAGACGCCGTATGCAGGCGAATGCGCCCAGCCTCGAATGCGATAACAGATCGGAATTAGCAATTGCTAGTGAGATCATAGACTGCAAGTGTTTTGCTTTGGCCTTTCTTTCAGGGACTGCTGAATCCCTGCAGCCACGAACCTTGCAATGGTCGTTCCTCCGGAGAATAAAAACGCCACTGAGCCGGTTGCTGAAACACCGAGCGACTAGAATAAATGAAACGGGCAACTAGTACTTCGTACAGCGAATGTGATTAAGATTAATACTTCTACCAGAAAGGCTACATTGCCGTAAATGGAGATGATAGTCACCGGTGACCCACGTGCGGCTTCCTATATAATGAAGTACCATACAGATGGTAGACCCCTGGGATTATAGACTCGCCACCGCAAGCTCAGATGAAAAGCTAAGAACGATGGACTCTCATCGTCAAGCCTCTGGATAAGAAAGACAGAACGATCCGGAAAATATGAAATGCCAAATAATACCGACTGCTCCAACATTCATGATGATGAGCTTGAGATGCATGCCCAGTTACAATAGCCGTATGCAATGTCGTAGTGCAAGCATCTGAAGACTCCCTTGATACGACTCCTATAAGTAAGTCCCTCGTTTCTCGTCTGGCGCAGAAATTGACGTACATTCTTCAAAGTATTCAAATCCATACTGCTGACGCCCTGTCTTGTCCTCGGAAAGCCTTTCGTTCCAATTCCGAATCCGTTCAGAACGAGAGCATCTGACGCAACAAGTGCGGCCGATCCCAGTGGCGGACATTGAACAGAGAGGCAATTACTAAGACTAGAAGCTTTATTTTCAAGTTGCTGCCTTCCAAAAGCTTTAGTCCAGTGATCGATCGAGCACTTCGCTTTCGTCGTCTTCTCCCAGGAAATATTCTTTTTGGATTTTGACCACCACCTCCCCAACCCCAATGTGCAACTTCTCAAACACTTGGACGTACCCGTCTAGAGTCTCCTTGGATGTTTCAATAACCCGGTCCCAGTACCCTCTGTCGTAACTATGTGTTGGCACACTGTCCACAAAAATCAATGTCTTCAGATTCGGAGCCACTACCCCCTGATTTGCCCAAATTATGGCTTTAAGGTACTTCTCCAGCCGTCGTTGGCAGTTTTTGGTATGCTCGGAGATTTTACCGCTATCGTTCGAGGATCTCCAGAAGAATGCATTCGCTTCCAAGTGTAACACTTTGACCAGATCGAAGTGGCGCGGAAGAAAGCGCCAGTCCGACACGGCGAACCGTTGCCAAAGTGGAAGCGAAAATGTATTCCTGCCGTAATAGTATTCCAAGGCTTCTTGGTGAAGTTGTTGGCACGAGAGAAATAGAGCTGTCTTGGTATAATGAGACTTTGGTTGGAGGAATCCTACAATACGGTTCTCTAGATAGATGAACGAGTAGATATGGCACCGTATCTCCATGGGCAGCGTCAGTAGACGAATTGGATCAGGCATGGCTAGATAATGCTAAATAGCAGAATGGAAGAATTTACAACGGTGGTTCGAATAAATTTATGAGTCCATTTGAGAGTCCAGAAACCTTAGCAGAGCTAATTCTGCTCTAAGCTGAATCGGTAATAGCGTGCTTCATCCTCAACCGAATCATTCATCTCGAAAGACAATTTGGCATTTCGTCTTGATGCGCGGTCGCCATCGCCCTTCAAACCCTCTACTACTGCTGTCTTCACGGACTTGGTCCTGCTCGCCACAATCAATAGCACCGAGATACTTGTTCCGCCCAAGATATCAAAGATGGCAACATCCGCGTCCATATCCTTGATAGTCCAGCTACGAAGCTCAACCAGTACGAGAGAATCTAAGCCATAGTAATGCATTGGGCGAGCTGTGTCAATGTCTCATTAAGTGTGCCTAGCGTGCGCGACAGCTTCTTGACGATCTCATCGCAGACCAAACTTCCGACCTTAGCGACGGAGCCGGCAGCAGCGAATAGTGGCTCGCAGTTCGTGGAGGCCGTATCCGCAATATTCTCACTCGAAGTGCCGTCCATATTCAAGTCAATCTGGTAAAAGATTGGGAACATTGGCTTGCGCATCCAATGTGGCTCTTCCACGCCCTTAACGCGCAGCGTGGCCGGCATTTCCATGCCCGTGACAACCTGACTTTAGAATTCAGTCAACAAGGCAAGAGTAGGATTGCAGAAATGGTCCAGGAGGGCATGAAATTGCGATTCAGTGACACTATGAAGAAACCTTTGGCGTTCATGGAATCCTGAACCGGTTTGCTTTCCGCTACGAAGCCGACATCGAGCATCATCCCGAGATCAACAGCAACAGCCTTTACAATACGATGGCGCGCTAAAGCATTTTGGTAGGTATTTCCGCTTGCGTTGTTGGCCTGGCCAGCCATTCCGATCTCACCAGTTAGGGAAGACAGAAGGATGAAAAAGTCCATTCCCTTGGGTAGTTGTGAATGTAGATTCCACTACCCTCGAACTTTTGACTTGAGGGCCTTTTTAAAGTCCGCAGTAGACATTTTATCCAAGATCGAGTCTTCTGAAAAATCAATACCGCCCAGAAAGTAGAGGCCGAAGTTAGGATTGCAATACCTTCAGAACCATCGTCCCTTAAATACAGCCTTTAATAGGTAAATATCACATTTACATCAGCTCAACATAAATATTAATAAGTCAACACTGGTCACGTCACAGGCTAAGACTTCTACACATACTCCTCAGTCCTCTTACTTGGAGTGGGGATGCAGATTACTCGAAGACACAGCATGGAACAAAAGCTTCAACTTACTGGAAATGTCCTTTGGCTGAGAGACAATTGAAAATACCGCTTCTTCCAAGAGATATATATTTATGCATGGACATCCTTAGGATTTCTAACTTAGGGAACTTATCGTCTCATCTAATCTAGGCGAGCCTTGTGATAGGCCCATAAGGTAATCATGTCCATTCCGCAGACTGATTTCTTTGGGACCAACCGATTCTACCATCGCTTACAGACCCTTCCTGCCGCCTCGCTCCTCAAACTGTCGTATTCCCGATCTTTACCTCGAGGCTAGTATTGGGTGTTCATGAGTACCTTACGGTAGGGTGGGGGCATTGAGGTGATTAGGTAAGGTACGAGTTACATGCATGCGTTGCTAGTCAGCCTTGGCATTGTTTGACGCCGCCCGCTCATCAATTCCCGCCATCACTACGAACCATTTCTCTAACACCAGAACGTTGATGTTCCCTTCCTAAAACATTTTCCTACTTCTTGGTGACGTATTATCCAGCATGAGTTCTCAATCTTCGCTGCAACATCGTCGATCGGAACAAGTCTACTTTGCTTTTGGGAGTAACATGCATCTTGGTCAAATGGCCAAGCGTTGCCCGGAGAGTCGGTATATTGGCACCGCAAAATTACATGACTACCGATTCCAGATTAATCAACGAGGTTATGCCAATGTCCTGCCCTCACCCGGCGCCTGTATTGAAGGTTTAGTGTATCTACTCAATCTGACGGATGAGAAAAGGCTAGACCAGAATGAGGGCGTACCAACGGCCTATCAGAAATACAATCTTACCATAGAAGCTTTTACGGCAGCAATCGAATATGTCGGTCGTGCAGTTCCCAAACTGGCTCAGCGACTGGAGGGTTCAGAGCCCCATACTGTACCACTCGAAGCTTCCACGAAGTCGACGGACTTTCGCAGTGACTTGCGCAACGATCCGCATGCTCGGGCTGACGAGCAAATCGACACCCAGGCCGGATATGACGGCTCCAGACGGCTTGAAAAATCTTCTCCCAAAGGTCAAGCCACAGAGGCGTTGGTGTATTTGAGTGAGGACTTCGTACAAGATAGCGAACCCCGAGACGAGTACATCGATCGAATGAATGCTGCGATCGTTGATGCTCGCAAGCTCGGCATGTCAGATAAGTACATTGACACTTGTCTTCGACACTATATTAAAGATCGAGAGTTACCCGATCAAAGATTCAACTCTGCTCAGCAACGCATTCCAGAAAGTCGTTCTTCTGGAATTTGAAGGTATGCTGAATGAGAAAGGGCCGGCGCGCTGTTCATGAAAATACCCTTTGCTCTACCGGTGGTACTGGCTACGCTGAGGACGGTGGCCAGACTTTACCCATTGGCGATTTCCGCCACCTCACAAATGGTGCTTACTATTTACGACAAGCCTAGATGTCTTTGGGCTTGAGAGCCGCAACGGCGAGCTGTATTTTCAAGGCATCTAAAAGGACAAGAGGGGATGGTTACATTTTTAACGATATTACTCGATTGCTGTTTCGATGGAGCGATACGGAGGCAACCCTGAGCGAAGCTAGTTGCAGGTCGCTGCGGTACCCGCAGCTGCTATGGCGATGCTAAGCCAACTGCAGCTTCATCGTAGCTGGCTGCGGGATCCATTCACACGCAAGTGTTCACATATAAAGTTCTAGGCAATCTGTAGGATCAAAGTCGAGCGTGATGAAACGCCAGGATTGTTCTGCCTAGGAGTGAAGCCACTATGTGGACTGATGATTTTGAAGGTTCAATTGCCGAGCACACAGCCCTTCCTCCACATATCTTCCCGTCTGTCTGCCTTGTTACCTTTTCTCTCTCGCTTCTTCAAACTCCAGCAGTACATACATATCGCCTATGACAATTCTTCTACGGGGTCAGTCAGCAAGATGAAAAATTGCCTGGACCCTTTGACCGACTGCTCGTTATCAAGCTCACGTGACCTATCCATACCTCAAGCTCATTGCTTCCCCATCATTTTTCGCAGAGCCAACATCTAAATAGTAGTCCCTTGGTTGGCATGCTTGCGAGCTGAGCGCGTGAAAAGAGGGAAGCCTACCAGAAGAAGTCGAATCGGTGTCGAGTCCTAAAAGTCTTGCAATGCCTTCGAAGTTGATTGGAGGCCTTTCCGACGACAAGCGAGAGACTCGGAATTTCCAGCGAACAAGGTTATGACAGCCAGGATGATCAGATCTTGGTCAAGGGTACTACGAGGGTCGTATGAGTGCATACACTACGTAGATTGTTTAGTCTGTGTTGAATTACTTTCCATAACCCGTGAGCTGTATGAGCAAGCGTAGTGTGATAAATGTTGGCATCCCGATATCTACCCACCCCGTCTGCTTTCGACAGGACAAGTGCAGCGACATGTGAGGCTAGGCCCCGCCCATCTATCATCATTGCGACACTCTCCATTGTCATTACGATAAAACCTATAGTCTAGCTTCGATAGAGCACTAGTCTTTCCGAACATCATACTTGATCCTGCCATCTACTCTGACCCGTCCTTGACTGTACAATGGAGTCTCCATTTCTTGTTGTCTGCATAGTGCCTATCACAGTATTCACCTACCTCCTCATCAACATGACCATCACCAACCAGGGAGATGCCAACACAGTAAAAGAAATGGGTTGCCAATCACCAAAGGTACTGCAACACTGTGTTCCGTTTGGTCTGGATCTCATCTACGAGCTTTTCCGTGCGGACCGGGACAGAGTGCTCCCAGAGTATCTGAAAGAACGCTTTGCCCGGGCGGGCGCCGCCACATACAGCTACGAGTTCCTCAACCGGACAACAATCTTCACCATCGATCCCGAAAACTTGCAAGCGATCTTGTCAACCCAGTTCTAAGATTTCAGCTTGGGAATTACAAGGAGGGCAAATTTCTCACCGTTTCTTGGCCATGGGATCTTCACGGAGGATAGAGAGGAGTAGGAACGCTCACACAGCATACTGCGTCCGCATTTCTCGCGCACTCAAATCTCGGATCTGAGGCTGGAGGAAGTGCATGTTCAGCATATGATTAAGGCGCTGGGGTTGAATAGCTCGGGCTGGACAGCGCAGGTTGATCTGCAGCCCCTTTTCTTTAGACTGACACTCGACTCGGCGACGGAGTTTTTGTTCGGCAAGTCCGTCAACTCTCAGCTTGCGAGCCTCGACAATGACATTGCAAGATCGTCTACTGGAGAGGTTTCGCGTGAAGTACGCTTTGGGAAGGCTTTTGACACATGCTCAAAATGGTTAGCAAACCGTGCAAGGGTGAATAAGGTATACTGGATACTTGACGGTAGCGAGTTCAGGGCTAGGTGCAAGGAGACGCACCAATATGTGGATGATTTAGTGGATGTCGCCGTAGGAGAAAGATTGAAAAACAAGGCCAACAAGAAACACACCTTCCTGGATTCATTGCTGGAGCAGACTTCTAATCGCATCAAAATCCGATCAGAACTCATCAATATTCTGCTTACAGGCCGCGACACCACCGCTGGTCTCTTGGGCTGGCTATTCCACGTCCTGGTCCGTCACCAAGAAACGTATTTCAAACTTCGCAATCTCATCCTCAAGGAGTTTGATTCATATGACCACCCAAAGGATATCACTTTTACAAAATTGAAGGATTGCCATTACCTCCAATACTGCTTAAACGAAACACTTCGGCTATACCCTCCTATCCCAGCCAATACAAGGCAGACACTCAAAGACACAACGCTCCCACGAGGAGGTGGACCTGACGATATGAGCAAAGTATTTGTCCGAAAAAATCAGCAAGTGAATTACACAGTGAGTGTACGCACTACATAGGATGAAAGATCTTCGGGGCTCAGACGCGGAGGAATTTAAACCTGAACGCTGGATCGGAAGAAAATATGGCTGGGAGTATTTGCCATTCAACGGCGGTCCGAGAGTGTGCTTGGGTCGTGAGTGTCATCACTATGATCTGAAGTCGCTATATCAGACGCAAACTGATCATGCATACATCCAGAACAATTTGCATTGCCAGAAGTCTCATATGTGACGGTACGACTGATGCAGAGATTCGACAACATCAGAAATGAAGGTCCAGACTTGGTCCAGAAGCAAAATCTGACCTTGAACAGTTCGCCGTATCCTGGCATAAATGTTGTCCTTCACGCGGCAACGTCACGCTGAAAAGGGCCATCGTAGTCATAGTCTAAGCTGGACCTTCCGCAGAATACGGGTTCTAAAATTGCCCCAGTGCGTTTTGTCTTTCGCCCGTAAACTCTTGATCCAATTGGTCTAGGCCAGCCATGAGCATGGCTATCTGCATACCTCGTGTCCTTTCTGCCTCCACACGCTTCCAGTCCCACAAATCAGCTTCGGAATGTAAATTCATTGTGGCATCCATTACCACATCAGTATCTGCCTGATGTGGACGCTAAGCCGTAGGCAACGACGTGACATTAATCGCAGAATGGTCATCGAGGACAGAATGCATACTTGATGATGCTTTGACCTTCTCAGGTTTCACAGGAAGAAGATTGGCTTGCTCGAGAATAATCTCAGGAGCAATGGTGAGCCTGCCACGCCTGAACACATGTTTCGCGATCGAAGACGCAAAGATGGCCTTGTGAGATTTACCATGACTGTCTTTAGATGGATCTCTCTGTCTCGCACTACCCTTTCGCCATGGTTGCAGGACGTAGGATTGTGGCTTCGTGCTCCCAGCCTTAACAATATGACTGACAAGATAGAGCCACTTCTCATCCCAGCACAAAACTCTTGTCCAGACTTCAAACGCCTCGAATGGTCTTAGCTCTCGCCTGAAATGGCACGTAACACCACCCAGGTGAAAGCCAAAGTAGCCCTTATGGGGACTGCCGTCTTCCCTGGCAGCAAGTCGTGCCTTGTTTATGCCATTCCGGAGAAGGCAAGCGAGCAGATGGCCTCGGGAGATATCGAGATCCGTGAAGTATGTACTGTTCGATTTGTGTAGGTTGTAATCGCATTCAAGGATGGGAGAGCGGGAGGAGACGATGACGGGCTGAAAAATGAAAGAAGACTGCCGAGCGGAGTAACGACGGTAGGGGAAGTGGGCAAAAAATGCACGAGCGAGACGGACCTACAGAACAGAGTCAGCAAGACGTCGTGCTTCGAGTACTTCTAAGGTACAGCGATGTCTCACATGCTATATCAAAGGGAAACACTTGATGTTCGTGATGACAAAAGCCAGTAACAGTAATTGCCAGAACTTAGTTGGAATGGCAATGGTGAGTATAGAGGATACAATCCCCATGGTTCGAAATATGAGCAAGTTGCCCAAGACGTGATGGCAGCGTAATGTTGGTCTATACTGGTTTGTTGTTCTTCATAGATTTAATCACATTGAATGAATACAACAAATGTAGCTAAACGAGAGTCGTATTCAAGGCCTTTAGGTTTAAGGTACTTATACGAATCTATATTTCTTCTTGATTACCTTAGTAGTATAACGTTAACCGTGTTGTGGACAAGAGAGGGTGCCAAGGATTCACATTTATTTTGCACACACTAAATGATGTCGGCAGTCGGCGATTACTATCATGTCATAATTACCTTATCATCCACAAGCCTCCTCATCGCCACACGATCCTCAGTGATGGCCGCACACGATAAGGTCCGATGGCATCCGCCGCTCAAGGCTCCTACCACCGAAGTCGTCGACCTGCTATCGGACTCCGACTCCACTGATGCCCCATTAGGAACCAGCGAGTGTAACGGAAAGCACGACGCGTTTACCACAAATCCGAGAGCGCAGAAGACAGCAGATGGCGATCTACAGTGGCGTGCACCTCTCATGGCTCCCGCGATCGAGTTGGACGACTCGCTTCCGCGGGAGGTACCGAAGGGAATGGGTGAGCTCCTTGTGAATGGCGACAATGGCAAGACGCGCGACGCGTCACCAGAGGGAAGTGACAGCGATGACGATAGTCAATGGTCCCTCTACGAGGATGCTCTGGGTGGCGATGAGGATGAAGAGGCTCTGAATTCTAGTACAGATGAGCTTGAACCCACTCAATCGCTTGCACTGCTAATATACGTAGGTGACGGCTCGTGTACTCTCGAAGAATCTTTAGCGTTTCGCAGACGGTTAAGAGTTATTGGGGGTGATAGATTTGTCGCAGAAACGGTGGAAGCTGGAGTCATAACAGCCAAGAAGCTGTGTACGGCGTTCGGCATCCGGCCGCCTTTCTTCTTGGAAGGGGAGCCTGACGAAGCATACTACTCTCTACTGGACCTTGCAATATGTCGCGAGCTGTCGAAAAGAGCAAAACTGCCGCAATACAATACCATTGACGATGCGGTGGCTCTAGTGAAGAAGTCGCGGAACATAATTGTCCTCACTGGGGCTGGGGTAAGGATATAGTAGCAGGCGATTGGACAAGTGCTGACCGGCATAGATATCGACGAGCCTTGGTATTCCAGACTTCAGGTCCAAGCAAACCGGTCTCTATTCTCAACTTCAACATCTCGGTCTAAGTGACCCGCAAGAGGTCTTCGACATTAGTCTCTTTCGCGAGGACCCCAGTATTTTCTATTCCGTTGCCAAAGACATTTTGCCGTCAAGCAAGAAATTCTCGCCGACTCATGCTTTCATAAAGCTGCTACAGGATAAGAACAAGCTCCTGACCAACTTCACGCAAAACATTGACAACCTGGAGGGTCATGCAGGCATTCTGCCTGAGAAGCTAATTCAGTGTCATGGATCCTTCGCCACTGCAACTTGTATTGAGTGTAAATACAAAGTCAAATGCGAAGAAATTTACAAGGACTTGAAGGCCGGAAAGGTAGCCCATTGCGATCGCTGTATTCGAACCATAAGACAAGCCAAACCGGGTCTTAAGCGGAAAAGAAGCTCGAACGAGTCGTCTGGGCCGAGGAAGAGACGGCAGAGCTATGAAGACAGTACGGACGATGAGGATGATGACATTGCTATCGCGGGAGTCATGAAGCCCGACATCACATTCTTTGGCGAGGATCTACCGGCTAAATTCCATGACCGGTTGATGGATCATGATAGGGACCTCGTGGATCTGGTTCTTGTCATTGGGACTTCTTTGAAAGTGGCGCCTGTGTCTGAGGTTGTAGGAGTGCTACCCCACCATGTTCCTCAGCTGTATATCTCAAGAGAGGTAGGCATCTATCATCTCCGCCGACTATGCGCTGTACTGACCTACTCTCAGCCATGTTCTCACGCTAATTTTGACATTGACTTGCTCGGCGACTGCGATGCAGTGGTCACAGAGCTCTGTCGGCGTGCCGGATGGGATCTGCAACATGAAATGATCCCCCAAGATGAGCAAGTAGATGTGCAGCTGAAAGATGGCTACGAATCTCGATTCTCCTTCACGGTTGTCAAGGCATAGCGTGGAGTTGGTTGACTGCATGATACCCATGAATTCCATCTTTTAGAGCGGTAAACATGTCATTGATAGGGAGGCTGGCAGCATACTTGACCGGATTGATCACATCCTGCTCTGTTGTATTTTATATAGTCCAGCTGTAAAAGACCAACAGTAATATGCGCCCAGCTCACGAAGCTTTCTTCAAAATGATCTGGCTTTGCACCCCATCGGCTCCAGCAATCCGATTTTCGCTTTACTGCCTCATCCGCATTGCTTCGTGGGTGCGCTGTGTTGAACCTGGCACATTCCGCATGAAACTCTTCACTAATTCTATACAATTGTAACCATTTACAACCGTCTATCCAAAGCGAACTATTTTCGGCATGATAAACCATCACCATCATCACGATGTTACCAATACAGCGCAGCTATTCAAAACATACCCTCCAAGGTGCCGGTTCATCGAAGCACGCAAGGACCATTTCCTAGCAAGAGGTGACACTGTTGCTACCACTAACGACCAGGATGCATCAACACAAAGCCCTGGATCTCGAAAACGCGGCAGATGATGGCGATTTCAATGTAGTGCTGTATCTTCTTGAAGTCGGAGCTGCAATGGACTCCGTTTACGCGACGTCTATAACTGGTGGTAGAGAGGACTTGTCTATAGGTAGGTACTATTTCTGCTAGTGCTTTTGGGACGTGTATCTCATTGGGGTGTACCTTGGGCAGGGGGTGTGGGTGGGAGATCCTCATGTTCTTGGCTTGTGCAGAAAGACGAAAATCTGCGCCCAGCTTAGAGTGGTGCTTATTCGTGTAACGTCCCTGTAATAACTAAGGGCGTGAAACGGAGACTGAGACAAGACATATCTAGGATCCCGTGCTATGGATAACGTTAGCCATTTTGAAGACGGAGGCTTTAGTGAGACCGGCGCCGATAACGCAGTGGGCTCCCAGATCCTCGCTACGCTCCTCGTCACAGACGCATTCTCATCCGTCAAGACTGTCTCACGGAGACCCCCAAATGCTCAGTCTCCCAAGCTCCAAACCGTCGAGGAGAGCGACATCTCAAAATGGGGCGGCTTGATCTCCTCCCTGTCTCCCAAGCCATCGGTAGTCTTCAACGCAGTCGGTACCACAAGAGCGACAGCCCGCGGAACCCAGAATCAGTGGAAGATCGACCATGACTTGTGCATTGAGAACGCCAAAGCAGCTAAGGAGGCGGGAGTGAAGACGTATGTGTTCATTTCCCGTGCAGGGACCAGAGGTTTGCCTCTCCATCTACGTGCCCTATTCGAAGATGAAGGTTGGTGTGGAGGAGGCCATCAAGGAGCTCGGTTTTGAGCGAGCTATTATCCTGAGGCCGGGTGTGGTCCTCGGAAGGGAGAAGCCCAAGGCTCCGTTCCTGGAGAACATCTTCGCAAACCTAAACAAGCTGGGACAGGGCGTCCAAGACAAGCTAGGTATGACCAACCTGATCGTTAAGTGAACGTTTTGAGATCCTGGGTACCAACTCGTGACGTGCAGGTCAAGATCAAACCATCATTGATAGAGCAGCAGTAGCAGCTGCTCGTATGGCCGAGGAGGAAAAAGCGCCCTCCAAAAATTGGGTTTTGGAACAGGCTGATATTCTCAAGTTTGGTCGAGACGAGTGGAAGGAGTAACACCCTATTGGCGAGCCGGGTTTGTTGGCACTCACTGCTGCTATTCCTGAGGAAGACTTATGTCCTGTCGCAGTGATGCACAATGTTTGGCAGGTTGGGAGAGTATGACAGAATCACACTTATGCATACCTCTACTCTGGTCTACGCGAATGTGCGAGCAGTGAATAAGTTTGGATCATCTGTCCTCCATTATGCGGTAACAAGCAACAAGGGGGTAGTCGATCTCCTGCTCAGAGCAGGCGCCGATCCATTCGCGCTGGACGAACGTAAGAATTCGCCAATATACCTAGCTCGGAAATGGGGCTGCAAGGAGATTGTGGAGAGACTCGAAGAAAAATGGCCTCGGGAGTACACATATCGATAATAGGCTGCAGCATAAAGATAGACGACAAGCATTCATTCGAATTACGAATAGTACCGCGAGGACCCACGCATCACCGCCCTGATCTGCGGCTCACCAAACTCGAACGTTCGTCAAATGGCCCTTCTTTGGCACTAACATTGTCCCGCTCAGCATGCACACGAAGCCCGAATTCTACAAAAACTCCACTCTCGCAAGTCCTTGTCCCACGTCGGACCTCTCCTCAGTTGTGCTTTAAATGTGCTTCCAAGTCACGCATGACTCTAGTAACGCTCTCTTGAGTGAGTTACGAAGAGTTGAACCGAATGCCCCGTCTCCAAGTGGTCAAACAGTGACTCTTTACAACGTTCAAGGTTGCGCTCGGCTTGGGTGGGTGCACGAGGCGTATTAGGAAATCCTACAAACCGTGAATATGATAGACAGCAGTCCTGCGCGTACTCGAAGCCAGATAGCTTCCAGGTTGAAGAAGGCAGGAGGCTACAGGCTAGACGGAGAACTACAACCACCCATATCAGACTGACTGCTTTTAACAGTCAACCGAAACCAAAGAAGTCAATGCCTAGCCGTGTCTTTTCTTCGGGGTATTATATCCAGCCTGGCGGAAGAGCCTTCCAACCTTCAGTGTTCTTAGAGAGTCGATCATGGCCAACTTCGGTCTTCAGGGTGAGATAAGGTGATGTCGAATCGCAAATATTAAGGGGCAGAATGCTTCCTACGATAAACTTGTGAATAATGGAAAATTGCTAGCATCAGTGTTGATTAGTGGAGAGATCGGATGCCGTAAGAGCTCCAGACAATCTGATACCTAAGTGCAACTGTGTAGCTGTCCTGTTCTTAATTACTACAACCCGATAACATATCGCTCCATCTACGCCAGGGAAATCCTACAGGATGTAGATATCAGTATATATAAAAGAATAAGCTAGCGCCGAGCTCTAAAACCTTAAATTTATATGTAGAGCCAATCATAAATTCGATCTAATTACGTCATTTGGTTAGACTAACTAAGTCAGCCCGCTAGACCTCCCGCAGAGCCCTCATCAAAAATTCGAAGTTCATTAAGTCTATCACTTACACTTATTAGTACTTAAGTCCCCCTTTATATAATTTCTTCAAAATTATTCATATTATAGAATAAGGTTTGCGCTTTCCAGTGACGTAAGAATTCTTGATTTTGAATAGAAATTCGTTGAGTTAAACAGTGTTCAAATATTTCTACTCACAGCACGCTGGAATATTACTGACTCAGCATTTCTATTATGTCTTATCTTCTGCAGTTATTCCTCACTATTCTTTCAATCAAATTATTTATATATATACTCTATAAATGCCTACGCCCTCGGCACTTCTAGCCGCTATATTATTAGACATATTAGGTTTAGCAACTACGTTCTAGTCGTTCTTTAAAGTCCTTACTAACGTGTCTAGATCGCCTCTGCGCGAATCGCTATCTGCCGACAATAGAGGCAAACGATTAATTATTCTCACTTCTAAACGCGTTAAGAGATCTTTAAAGAGAACTCGAACGAACTTAGCTTTATCGTCTTCATCTATAAACTCTTCACAAATTAGTTCTATATTCTCTTAAATCGCGCCTAAAGAACAGATCGCAGAACGTCAACAAAACGCGTCTTAGAAAGATGCTCCTCAAAGAGGTGAAGAAGTAACTATTGAAGACGCTCTACTCGATTTAGACTCTTCAGAGAATCCTCTGCTATAAGATCTTTCAGCAGATTTCTTTTAGAACATCGAATTCTTCGAAAACTCACTCTCCGCCCCCCTCAGTCTTTATTTTAACTCTATCTAGCCTTCAACTAGACTACGAAAATACATCGCGCGTTATTCTTATACAGTAGAGTCTCTACGATATCATTTAAGTGCTCTAAATTAGATCTATAGTAGTTACGATGCGGCGTTATAATCGAATAAGATCTCGGGGTAATGCTGTGACAACGAGAAGACTGAGGTCGACGCATCTAAATCGAATATCGTTGAAGAGTATTCTAATACTAAGAAGATCTACGAGGGCGTTAAAACGAGTGTAAATGATTCTATTAATCCGAATGAGAATACTATTAACGAGATTCTACACTCTTTGACGCTAGAAACGATTAATCTCACTCTCGATTGCAAAGCGTATCGACTACACAGCGTTTAATACAATAACGCGACCTCTATAGCCTCATAGCAGGTCACTATCAATTATTCAGTCGCTTCATATACATATAAGATTCAGGGGGCGATCAGCACTTATATACCCGCTCTAGCGTCTTCAGACGGTGAGAAATCGATATTTAATCAAATCTACATTATGAATAACACTTAGAATCAGTCAATAACGCGATATAAGACCCTTTTAGTAATAATTCCAGTGCTAATTTAATTAGGCAAGGGTTTTATGAGCAGATTAATTAGAATCTTTATCGCAAAATCGCTGCTATTCTAAGACGCATCAATCCCTATATTAACGCCCTCAAATCTATAACTAAAAGGCTAAAAGCCGATCTCAATCTGAGGGGCTACAAGCTACTTTATGAAAATCCTCGCCATCACGATCCGCGGATTTATAATCGTTCTACTTCTAATAAGATAACTATCGCTTAAAAGAGCGACTTAGATAACTCACTAAAGATACCCGAGACTAGAGATCTACTAATTAAGGCTCGTAGTGATAAGAGATTTAGTGTCCCATATTGGCATTTAGTCTATATATCACTACGATATTCACTTATCTTCTTATACGGCGAATAGTCCTAACATAACAATATATCGAATATCGATGTTGCTTTAAGTGATAATCTTTATGCTCACAGACGTAGACCTCGCGAACACGCTTTATAAATAGCACGAGTCACTGATCGAGGTGGCTCTACTCGAGTAACTCTGGCTTTATTCTATAGATATATAATGCTTATTCGTTTCCTCTTATTCGATCGTTAACCTCAATTAGATATCTTATATAGATTCGTCTTAGTAAATTCAATCGCCTTCTTCACTGCGATAGACTACTTTAATATTTTATCTGCGATGCTTATATAATCGTTAAGAGTAATCGATTTTATTAAATCAAGCAGAATCAAAAGATCATTCGCGCTAACATATATCAAGTAATCGTTAATGCTTAGGCCGCTGAAGCTACTATAGAGACTCAGACTAATAAGTAACGAATCGTTCTTTCTTCCTCATATTAAGAAGGCCCACGATTCATAATGCAACTCTATTAAAATATTATTGCTTTATCGACTAAGTTCGAACGACTAGATCTCTTTACGATCTTTATCTGTAATTTAAAATAAATCGAGATCATCGAGAATCTTCTATCTGGCGAACGAGTTACTAATCGCCCGAATCTGATTGCGAGAATATTTAAACTAAAGCTAAAGACTCTTATAAAGAATATCTTGAAGAAGAAGATACTCGATATACCCTGATTCTTTTTCTTAGCAATCGCACACCCCCTCTATTACCTCAATAGAGTATCTCTCTTAAAAGCACGTTAGTTAGACGATTAGTATAAGTTATAGTTTCTAGAGGTGTTTCTAACACGATTCAGTCCCTTATACGCTATAATTTCTATCAGTTAGTCCTACAGTCAGGCCTACAGTAATCTCTTCCCTCCCCTCTCCTTTAGTAGAGATCAAATCTTATAAGAGTATCTCAATTAGGCGATTAGTGTGGGTTATAGTTCCTAAGAATATTTCTGGCATGGTTTAGCCCCCTATACGTCGTAATTCCTATCGGTTAGTTCTACAGTTAAGTCTAAGATACCTTTCAATCTTCCTCTTTTCATTCAACAGCGTAGATCTCTTTAACGATACGTCAGTTAGATAATTAGCGTAGGTTATAGTCCCTAAGAGTACTTCTAACACGATTTAGCCCCCTATACGTCGTAATTCCTATCTATTAATTCTATAATATCGTCAAAAAAATTCTTATTTCTTATGAGAGCGAAGCCCGACCGGTTGAAATTTCGATTTTAGCCCTATATTCCTAACTCGATTGAGGTATATTAGGCCGAGTTTTAGCGTATGTCTATATTATAGAGTTTCAAAAACGAGGCCTACCGCACGCCCATATCCTCATTATTCTACACCCTAAGAACCGATTCTTTAGCGCAGTCGAGGTAGATGCTGCTATTAATGCTGAGATCTCAGATCAAGCCCTATATCTCAATCTATATGCGATCGTCACCACGTGTATACTTTACGAAAACTGTAGCTAGTACGCTATTAGTAGAATAGATATCGTTTCTCTTTATTGAAACTCAGATAAGAACGAATGCAGCAAGTGATTTTTAAAGAACTTCTGCGATCGTACGATCTTTAAACCAGACTTCGAATACTTTAAATATCGTCGGCGCAGGTTAGTTGAGGTTTTAGAGGATAAGTTCAAGTAAAATTACTGAATAATATTCTATAACCTCTATTTGTCGGCTAGATATAACGCTTATATTAATATTAAGATATATATCAACGTTAAGGCGTGTAAATATATCTTTAAGTACGTTTATAAGAGCAGCGATCGGGCCAGCCTTCGAATAGAGCGCGAGAATAATGAAGGTTAGAACGCTAAAGATCTAGATCAGGTGAATAAGATTTAAGAGTATCGCGACGCACGGTGAGTAGGCTCAGCGAAGACCTGCTAAAGAATCTTTGACTTTAAACTATACGATCACAGTCCTTCTATTAAACGACTATTCATCCACCTCTCTAATCAATATAGCGTTCAATTTAACAACGATAATCTACTTGCTACTGTGATGAATAAAGTAATCAAACGTTAGATCATCTTAACGACTTTCTTTTAGCTCAATTAGAAGCGTCGATAGCAAGACAACGTAGTAGATCTCTTTTACACTAATCTATCGAATCGCTACATCTGAAAGAATAATAAGACTATTTCGAGTTAATACTCACGTCAGCGAAAGAGAGGCATTATCGCTCGAATCTTCTATATTAATTCAAACGTGGGGGAACTCTTCTATCTACGCTATCTGCTACTAAACGTATCGAGTTTTATATTCTTTAAAGATCTGCGGACGATAAATAACGAGGTTCTTTCTATCTATCATGATGTCTATTTAGCAAAAGGTTTACTATATAACGACGTCGAATAAGATTAAGCCTTAGGCGAAGCTAAGGCTTAACAGGGCGGAGAATACTTACGAAGTCTATTAATAACAATTCTACTTAATTGCGACTTAGCTAATTCGCTTAATTTATAAATTAAATACAAAGCGAGGTACGTTCACAATTAGATTTAAGTAAGTGAAAATACTTCAAGTCGCTAAAGGGGAAAATTATAACGCTAATACGAGTAATAAAACATTTCAAATTATTTTGATGTGGTGTTTTGTTTTTTACTCGCTAAAAGCTCTCGCGCTAAGCGTAATTTTCTCTTTTTATTCGCAAATTAAATATATCTTCTTTCGTATTTTACCTACGTTACTTAACTAATATATCGTTCTTCTATATCTAGCCTATCTAACGACTATATTTATATTCTTTAGACTCAGTATCGTGATCTTCCTCTATTCGATAACGCGCCAGCTAAGCAAGCTATTGCTAAGAACTTCTATCTTTATTTAATTCAAATTTCGCTGAAAGAGAACAATACTAGCTCAACGAGAAATATCAGTCTCACTAATAGCTTCGGCTTATTAGCGATCCAGTAGAACTATAAGCGATATTATGCTAATGGGCGTAATCGACTCCTACGCGAGGAACGCGCTTATTTAACGCATAGCTGAGAGCGAATGTGAGCGAGTCTAAACGACGACCAAACGACTGCTGCTGACGCTATTTGAGACGCGATCTCTTATTCTAATAATTAACTTTTCTTCCTAGATAACTATAAGAGTATTAAAAAGATTATGCTTTAGAATATCGTTCTTCGAAGAGTACGAAACGACTTACATGTAACTATTGCTGTGACTTCTTCTAGCATCGCCTCCATTCTTCTTTAAGGTGATCGTATCGCTCACTCTCGCTTCAAGATCCCTCTAAACGCTACTACTTAGTTCGTCTACGATATATCGATAGAGTCTAATCTCGCTGAGCTATTGACTAGTATTAAGCTTATCTTCTGGGACGAGGTCTCTATGCAGAACCGCTACGATATTGAGACCGTCGATCGTATACTTTAAGACGTTCGAAAGAACACTTATTCATTCGGCGAAATAGTTACTTGCTTCTGCGGCGACTTTCGTCAAATCCTTTTAGTCGTTAAGAGTGCTAAATTAGATCGCATCGCTCGGGCTACACTAAGAACCTTATATCTTTAAAGTTATATTCGAGTCCTTAGACTCACTAAAAATATAAGGCTACGAAACCTCAATCTAACCAATTAAGGCCGAATCGATATAGCGGAATTCGCTCAAAACCTTCTAAATATAAGTAACGATACCTCAGTAAGCTCCGGGGGGCCTCACTTAGTCGATTGACCTACTGACTAACTATTCAACAACACGAGCAGTGACCTAATTAACGCTATATATAGTGACCTTCGTGCTCGCCGAACAGCTAACTTCTACACCTCTAGAGCAATTCTTTACACTCTTAATAAGAACATCGCTCGATTCAATCGTCAAGTTCTTGATAAGTTCCCTGGGCCTCAAACGATGTGTAATAGTTGAGATCAAGTCGTTAATAAGAAGAATAGCTTCCTCTTATCTACTAAAATGATAAACGCTTTCGAACTCGCCTCGTTATTATCTCATTATCTAAAGCTAAAAGAGGGCTATATAGTAATGCTACTGAGGAATCTGAAGCAGCCCATAGATCTATATAATAAAACGCGTCTATAGGTTTAGCATATTGAGTCTAAGACGCTCGATTGTCGTATTCTAAAGAGTGAGTACGACGATAGACGACACTTTGTACTTCGCATCCCACTTGCTCCGCCGAATTCGAACGAGTTATATGCTTCCTTCCGACGAATTCAATATTTAGTTCGTTTAGCCTTTAGTATAATTATTAATAAGTCTTAGAGTCAGTTCTTACAACACGTCGGTCTATACCTTTATTCTAAGATCTTCGCTCATAATCAACTATATATAATCTTGAGTCGAGTTATTAGCAAGATCGGGCTGTCTATTATAGCCTCAGGCGATCTATCAAGAAAGCAATCAATCTCGTCGGCGAGATGTATCAAGAATAAGATTATTAAGCAGATTCTTCTTTAAGACTAGGGTTCGTAAGGTCGAAGATCTATTAGGGGTGTAGAAATAAATTATAAAGCAAATGAGATGTGTAGCCGGTCAAGCGGTGATTAGTCAGCGATTTTATAGTAGCAAGAGTAGGCGATTGCCGTATAGTTAGCAAGTAGAGTCTGATTGCTGGAAGGATTATTAAATATGGGCTTGATAGACCATGGAAAGGCCGGGGAAGAAGGCTGGGAATTAGGGTCTTGGCAGGCGATAAGGGAGCTGAAATCCCCGTCTTCTCCTTCCAATCAATCAATAATCCCACACGTGTTCATGAATTTAATTCATGGGCATACACTTGTGCGATAAGATAAGTAGAGCAGAAAATCATCCCACACTGAAATCCTCATCACTCCGCTCACTCCAATCAAACCCCTATCCACTTGACTCAACCCCACCCCCATCCTCTTCAAACCCCCCGCCCCCCCGCCCCCCCTCCCTCCTACCCTACCATATCCTCACACCCCCAAAATGTCACCAACAACCCCACCGCTCTACACATCCCGTCTCTCAATCCCCTACTCCACCAAATCCCCCCTCAACACCCTCGACATCCACACCCCCACCCACCCCCCTCTCACCCCCTCCTACTCCCTCATGTAACTTTCCCTCCCCCATCTCCCCCCTTATCTTCCCCTTTCTCCCCCCCCACCACACTAACGCCCACCCTCTCTCACACAGCTACATCCACGGCGGCGCATTCCGCGACCCCAACCAAACATCCCTCAGCCTCCTCCCCTCCCTCCCGCTCCTCTTCCACAAAACGCACCACCTGAGCGCCATCTTCTCGCTAAACTATCGCCTGTGCCCTCATCCGCATCACCCGACGGATCCGAGCGAGGAGGGGGATAAGGGGCGCAGTGCGAGATGGCCTGATGCGGTTGAGGATGTGAGGGAGGGGGTGAGGTGGGTGTTGTCGAATAAGGGAGGGGAAGAGAGGGGGAAAGGGGAAGAAGGTGGGGAAGGAGGAGAAGGAGGGGGAAAGGGAGAGGACGGAGGAGGAGGGGGGTTCAAGCAGTGGATAGTTTGCGGGCATAGTGTTGGGGGAACCATGGCCGTCATGCTTGGGATGGATGGGACTGTGGGGTCGGAAAGAGACGGGGAAGGAAGAAAGTGGGAAGGGGGCATATGGGGCAAAGAAGGGGGTATGGATGGGTTAAAGGCAGTTGTTACGCTCGAAGGCATCTACGACTTTACGGCGTGCCGGGACGCGCATCCGCAATTGAAGGATATGTACAATGCTTTTACCACGGGGGCTTTTGGGCCTGAAGAGGAAGGGGGGTGGGAAAGAGGGAATGTGTTGGGGTGTAGGAGGAGGATCAGAGATGGGGTAGAGGTTGTGGTGGTGGGACATAGTAGGGAGGATGAGCTGGTGGAGTGGGAGCAGGGGCAGAGGTTGGTTGAAGTGTTGGAGAGTGAGAGGGAGAGGGAGGGAAAGGGGGAGGTGGTGAGGCTGGTGGAGCTTGAAGGGAAGCATGCGCAGATCGTAAAGGACGGCGTTGCAGTGGGGAAGTGCGTTGATGTTGCGATTGCGGTGTTGGTGGAGAAGGCCCAGGCAAAGGAAGGCGGTTAATGGGATTATTGGATATTCTTGTGGTCTCCTGAAAATAACGACGGACGAAGCACACTCAAGTTCTGCGCTCCAACTTTATCCGCCCTCCACCGTGTATCCGATATGAGACCGCTGGGTTCTTGTGGCTCCTCCGATAGCGCTGAGACGTCGGGCTGTGGTTGTAGAACGATCCGTCTCGCTCCCGGAAAGACGGGGGGTTCGGGCGGCTTCAGAGACAAAGGCTTTCCGTTCAAGTCTCCCAGTATGTTTGCTCCCAGTCGCTTTTTGGTAGAACCTGCTGCTTCTTGGTTGACTCTCTGTTCCGAAAAAGCAGCGATTTCTTGTTTCCGCTTCAGCTTTTGAGCTTTCCTTTCGGCTCTTTCATTTTTCCTTATGGCTCTTTGCTCTTTGATCTTAGCTATCTCTTCATCCGTCTTGGGTCTGAGGCTAGCCTCGTAAATCTGCTTCAGCTCCTCCGGTGTTTTGTACTTGTGCGATCTTATACGCCATTCATGTTCCCTATACGGCCGTTGAACCTCCTCTTGACCGTGCTTCGGCACGTCTTCTGTCGTGATCTTTGCGTCGCTCGCTACAGGCTTCTCGGGTTGTGGGTACAGCTTCTCCTGGATCTCCGACTCGGTCCATCCTCTCCTAGCTAGCCGTCTCGCCTTTCTCACCTTATGCTTCTCATCTCTTATTCTCAGCTTCTCTGCTTCTGCGAGCGCCTTCTCTTGCTCAACGATGGCGTACATTTCGGCAGAAATATCTACTCTCCTTTGTACAGCTTCATTCCGCAGTTCGTTAAGATTCTTGATTGCTAGCTCGACTTCGCGCTGCCAAGGCTCCTCCAATGGATCCCCCGAGCCCAGTCGAAAATGCTCATAGAGAATGTGATCCCACTCGTCTTCATCTTCAGCAAACGGAAGCTCGCTGGCAAGTTTCTCCGCTTTATCAATTCGTTTTTGACGCGTCTTGATGGTATCACGTATAATGCGGCTCAAGAAAGGAGACTGGGGTTTCTTTAGCCGGAGAAAAGGCACTTGGTTGGCATTGACAAGCACTGGGACGTGCCGGCGGCCAGATAGATTTTGGAATGGGCGGGCGAGGGTACGCGCGGCGCCAGGGTAAGGTGCGGCATGTATTTTTGGGGCTCGAACAGTGTTGGATTGAGGTGACGAGGGAAGATTCTCAAGCCGCGCATTCGATCTCGGCTGAGTTGCGAGCTCAAAGATACGGTCTAATATACGTTGTTGTCTCTCGCCATTTTGAAGTCCTTCAAGCGTCTATACTTTCGTTAGAGCATCCGCAACTGAGCTCCTTACCGTAGGTCTCCAGACGCACCTCATAGCCCAATTGAAGAGCTGTAGAGATCTGGGCTGGGCTCTGGAGCTTCGAATTCCGCTTGAACAGTGCCTGTATCGGACTCCGAAAGAGGTGCTGCTGATGTTGGTCCAATTGTAGCTTGTGCTTCTGCCGGAGCAACGCGCGGTAAAGCGCAAAGCCTGAGCATGGTTAGGGAATCGTACACAGTCGATCATACTATTACGTACAAGCAGCGCGATGCACCCCTGATTTCGTCAAAATCAGGTACCTCGGCATTCAATGCTTCATGACTTTTGAGTGTAGTGGAGGGCGGAACTGGGAAATGGCGGGCTCTAGTTCCAATATTTCTACGGGTCACGTGCCAAGGCGAACCACTAAATCTCACAAGAGGTCTTATGGAGATGTCTTTAATTGCTTACAACTAAGTATCCCGAAGAACACCGTCGGGTGAGTGCTTTCGTACGCCAGCCATGCAAATCCGGGACCGACACCCCCCGCTTGTCATAACTTCGTCACTTCTCCATTTCCGACATCAGAATGTAGAGCCTTCGGCAGGCTGGGGTAGCTTCTTATGTTGCGGTAATGCCATGAATCTGGGAAGACACCGTCAGCAATGTCGACATGTAGCCGCTGGTGAAGGCATCTCACCTCCTCAACTCGATCAAGATGGTCTCCATTGTGTTCTCCCTCTTCCATTGATACAGACATGGCAATCGTTGCGGGTCCACCTAGATTTTTATCAACGACAGCTCGGCTCATTGAAGATCTAGACAACCTTTCCAGTCCTTTGATCAACGCAGGGTAAATTGATCTTGGAGACGAATTGGACCGTTGGTGGTGTATCTGGGTAAGTGTCTCCGCAGTGAATATTCAGGCTGTAGATCCGATTCTCATGGGCACTCTGTTACTCCGTGAACAATTAGCCTTCATGTTCCACGGCAGCATGCCAGATGGCCAAACGTACGTGGGGGGGCCCAAGTATTGTGCCATTCCAATTCGACATCAACAGATCGTCGCCGTCCGAGAGCCCGTAGGAACATGCCTCTATGAGGCTAGGATCAGCCGCGCTCCAACTTAAATGCCTTGATTCCCAAGCGTACCTGCTCCAAGTCCCTTCTCGCCTTTCTCCAACTCTTCTAAGAGACGAAAATTCCTGGGTACTTTCGCTCCCATACTTGCCCAAGCCGTGTGTTCGCTCGAGAAGGTATATTCTGTGATACTGAATATGATTGAGAGAAGCACCAATAGAAAGAGACTCCACTTCCTCAGCGGTGAGAGTGAGAAGAAAAGGGTGTGTTGATGTTGCACGAATAGTGAACCGCACAGCCGTACTTGCCGAGAGCCCACTTTAGATTACGGTACCCGCAGCTATCTAGCGGTAATTTTCGGATTTAGGCATCTACCTCTGATATTGAATGTAATTCGCCTTTCGTTCCATTATAATCCATTTTACCTTTGAAGATGTTCATCTAGTAATAGGCATGATGCTTTAAATTGTTTGACGTACTGCTTTTCAATGGGTGTAAGGTAGATTGACCATGACCGCCCAATTACTCACCTCTGAGCTGTCAACCCTAATACAGGAGTCAAAGAGAAAGAACCCAGACTTGAGAGCGGCACGTTTATGAGTACGCTGGTGATGATAGCGCTGCTGCTGACTGGCTGTACAGGCTGCTGAAAAGTCACTGAACGATCTGAAGGCTCTGCCTAGAACATCCGAGGCTCAAATAACAGCAGGTCTGTCTGAATCCTTGAGCTGCCGAGGAATGACTGACTTTGAAAGAGATTTGAAATGTCGGCCAGCGTTCGTCAAGCCATTCTTGCTCGCCTGCAGCACTCGCAACCCAAAGTTTGCGGGCACTGCCGCTGTCTGCCTACAGCGGATAGTCGTTGCCAATGCATTGCCCAGGGAAACCTTGGCTGAGGTCCTGCAAGCTTTTCGAGAATGTTCGACTTTAGGTGGCTACAACAGGTTGTCCCTTTGCGCATCTAACGCTGATCTCTCATAGCCCTTGACATCCAGCTAAAAGTGCTGCAGGCGCTTCCGTCCTTGCTACAGAACTATGCGAGCAATTTGAAGGGGCAGCTTCTGGTGGCGGCATTCCAAGTTTGCTTTCTCTTGTACAGTCGCAGAATAGCCGTTGTGTCAAATACTGCGGCGGCTGCTATACAACAGCTAGTGAGCTCCACGTTGGAGAAAGCTGCGGTAGAGAATAGTATGTCATCGTCTGATACACTATGCTGTAGACGCTCATTGAATGCAGATGGACACTCCGAGCACGAGCCCTCTGTCGAAGTTCCGATTGGAGATGGCGCGGTATCAATATACGGCACTGCCTTGGATGCATACCGAGTACGTGTTCATAGCATGCCCCGAGACATCTCTTCTAATGGCTTCTTCTAGCTCCTGGACGACATCTGCCTCTTGACTGATGGACAGAAGCCGAAGTTCCTCCCCGCGGTAGATCTAGCTCAAAATTACGGCCTGGAGTTGCTGGAGTCTGTTCTTGCCAATCATGCGGACATCATCATGGCTCATCCGGAGCAAATCCATGTCATACGTCTTCGACTGATGCCACTAATCGCCAAGATCCTTTCAGAAAAAGCAAGCTTTTCGAGCACAGTTCGCACATTGAGACTACTTCGATTGGTCGTCAGTCGGCTGCTCTTTGCACTTGCACCTGAATGTGAGATGGTCCTGAGTCTACTTAATCATATGCTTGACCCAGACGCTGCCGCCCTCTGGAAGCGAGCTCTTTGCTTGGAAGTCTTTCGTGGAATCCATTCCGACCCTACGCTAGTCAGAAGTATCTATACTCATTTTGATGAAGCGGATGAACAAAGAAACATCGTTCGTGATCATTTGGGAAGCCTGGTACGACTGGCCTCAGAGAAGCCGACGGTCATTGGACTCGGGCAGCAATCATCAGTCCCTGTCTCGATTACGCAAGATGTCAGTTCAGACGAGCAAGCCGCTATCCAGGCTGGCGGACTGATAGGTATTGGCGCTCTCCCAATAGAAAGCAACACCAACAGGCCTGGTATAAGTTCTCAATGGAGTACTATCAGGATACCGTGTATCGATCAACTCGATAAATCAGAACCCCCGATACTACCTGCAACGTACATTTACAGTCTTGCCTTGACCTGTATAACCACGTTTTCTGAGGGTCTTGCACGATTTTTGCTCCCATTTACCGTGCCCACAGAGAACAAGGCCAAACGGAAACAGCCTCATTTGAAGGACGTTACGGCCGAAAGCTATGCTGAAAGAAAGGGCGATAGGAACCAACTTGTTGGGGGCCGCAGAATGCCTGTCAATCCCCTTACGCTCAAGGATCATGTTTTGTACAATCAAATTTCTACCTCCGGTCATATGGTAGAGCATTGCTGGCCAGCGCTACTTGCGGCCTCCTCTACGTATCTCAACGCTACTTTGGACTCCGAAAATTACCACGCCTTAATCCGGTCCTTCCAGAAGTTTACTCAAATTGCTGGTCTCCTCGATCTTGCGACTCCTAGAGATGCATTTTTAACAACCCTTGGCAAAAGCGCTGTACCACTGATTAATACTACTGACCCATCTCCGCAGACTAACGAACAAGGGCTTGTACCTCTAGCAGACGATTCCACCGACAGCGACCGTGACATGGCGCCACATAGCCAACCTCGCCAGCCTCGGAAGTCTATGGACTTGTCCTTGCCTCCTTTAAATACCAGGCATCTTCTCTGCTTAAGAGCTCTCCTAAACCTGGGAATTGCTTTGGGTCCGGTATTGCGGCAATCCTGGACCATCATCCTCGAGACCCTCCAGCAAGCCGATCTGATAATTTCTCTTGCCACGCCTGGTCGCTGGAACCAGAGCAGAAGGTCAACAGGCGGAGTGGAAAAGGATCCTGCTTCGGGAATTGGAGACGGGGCTGATGATTCGAAACTAGAGATCACGGCTGCCGAAACTGCTGCATCTAGACTATTTGAGAGCACAGCTGACCTGCCTAATGAAGCTTTCATGGATTTTCTAAGATGTGTCTGCTCTTTGTTCCCAGTTGGCGATGGTTCGTTAGATGGAGCACCTGTCAAAGGGTCGCTCAATGCAAAACCTGCGGTGCGGAAGCACCAGAAGGTCCGCAGCGTAGCCGGTGTTGCTATAGACACAAATATGACAGGCCATAGCACTGGGTTTCTGCTAGACAAGATCGATGAAACCATCCAGAGTAATGTCGTCCGATTCCTTCAACCAGAGACAACGGAGACAGGCTGGGACTTCCTTTCAGAGAAACTTACCGCCATTTTGATGAATTTTCTCTTGCCCTCAGACGTTCGCATCAAAGCAGCGAAAGCTTTGGACGATTTAGTAGTGATCGTGGCAGTCTCTGAAGAGGAAATGTCATCAGAGGAGCGTGACGCTGTCAGAGGTAGAAGCCTGGAAACCTTGGCGACCGAAGTCTCGTGCATCAATGTTTCTGAACCGCAGAGTACGAGAACTTCGCAAAGCTGCGAAGTTGAGATACACCGACTCTCATTAGAGGCTTTGCGGTCAATCCTTGAGCACTGCGGTGACTCACTTGAGATTGGATGGAGTAGCGTTCTTACAATCATTAACAGCGTCTTCGTTACCCCAGTAAACGATCGTGCGGCTGTTACCATGTCGCCTGGTCCTCGGTCACTGAAACTCGTCTCACCTGCATTTGGATCATTGCAGCTCATTTGTTCCGATTTCCTAAGCTCTGTTCCGTCTTCGCATATTCTGTCCCTACTGGACACCCTTCATTGCTTTAGCGCCCAAGATCAGGACTTGAACATTTCCCTTACTGTGAGTGCTTGGAACACATTGAATCTAGGCGACCACTGACGCTATTAAAAGACAGCCACCTTCTTTCGCAATATTTCGGACTTTCTACAACGAGACGGCAGGAGGACAGATTTCAACTTTCTAAATACACATCATCCGACGGAATCTGACTTGAAGCACTGGGCAAACGCTCAGGATGATCAGGAGTCGACCCAAGCTTTGTGGCTATACCTGCTGCTACGTTTAACGCTGCTGTCCACTGATAGTAGGCTCGAAGTGCGGCATAGTAAGTAGAAGAAGTTGATGCTTCACGCTTCAAAAAGTGACACGGAATTCTAGGTGCCTTGCATACACTATTCAGAATATTCGACGCGTGTAGTGATCAATTGCCAGCCACAGCAGTACAAATATGTTTCAACATCACCCTAGTGAAATTGCTTGAATCAAACGAATTGCGACGTCACACATCAAAGACATCTCCGCAGTCCGAATCTAGTAGGGGCTTGACAGACAGCTGGAACGAGACAGCAGTCGTTGAGATTGAAGGCCTATCGGGCTTATTCACCCAGTGGCTTGATACTTACAAAGCCAACCAATCACTCGCCCCAATGTTTCAGGAATTCTTTGGACAACTGATCGGCTGCCTGAAACGGCAGTCATTGACTGTTAGCAATGCTGTCTTCGGTGGGATGAGCAAGCTCCTTGCTGAGATCGAGGGCCTCGAAAGCCTAGGAGAGCCTCTGTTGCTCAAGGCGTGGCAATTGTGGAAAGACGGAAATCCCGCTTCTCATGTCGATGATTCCAAAAGAAAGAACGGCAACCAAGATGCCGTGATGGCCTACATGCTTTGCTTGGAGCAGCTCTTACGCTTGATAGGGCAGGACATTCAGCTTGAACAGATGCAGACGATCATGTTGCAACTACGAGCCTGCGTTGTTGGATCGAATGCTGCAGCCTACAGTACAGATGTTGATCGTGTAACGCCTGTACAGGGACTGGTACTAGAGACTCTCAAGTCAATTCCCACAAACACCCCAGAGCTGATACCACAACTGGTCGGATCTATCGATGGCTTCGTGACTCTAGCTTACGAGCAGAAAGACCAAGCTTCGGGCAAAGGCCAAACGTATATTGCTCTATCGAAAGCTGCAATGGATCTTCTTGAATCTTGTATCACCAAGCACATTAAAAAACCTGATGTTGATGCCACAGTCTTAGTTACTGAGGCTTGTTCTGCCCTTGCTACACCCTTACAACTGAAGTACAGGTGGCAGACCGAAGGGAAAGGACCGTCACCCTGGCAAAAGGCTACGTTGACGGCACTCACGATACTGGAAGTTTCCATGCCTATCATCCTCAACTCTCAAGATGGCAAGAAATCCAGCTCCCCAATTTGGGAAACGGTCGTGAGAATTGGTGATGGTATCGTAGCGGCTGATTGTGACGCATGTACCCACCGGAAAGAGATCTCCAAGGATCAAGTGTTTGACGTTGATGCTTTCAAAAGGTTTCAGAAGCTCGTCATCCCCGCTCTTGGGTCGATATCGATAGCCGACGTCATACGCCGGAAGTACGCAGAGTCTATCTTTACGAATTCAATGATACACGAGCCTCATCCAGATGACCTAGCCAGGCCTGATCAGGAGCTTCTAGAGGGCCTACGAAGCACACACATTGGCCGAGTCCAAGACCTTCCGCCGTCGCCTCGATCCAAGCTTAGCTATATCCTCCTAGATGAGCTCTTCGATCTTGTCGCTGATCATGATGGTTCGCTCGAGCGAGTACGGCTAGCACAAGCAGCGGCTCCATACCTGATCCTGCGTTCGGGCCTTACACTGAAAGCATATATCATGGATCATCCGTTGCGAGGGCGCATGCCCCAGCCGTGGTCTCAAAAGAAGGAAATGCTGCATCTTCTGCGCAAATTAATCGATCTAGACTCTGAACCAAAAGCCATACCTGCTGCCGCTGGGGTCACTTCGGAACACAAAAAGCATTTACATAGACTGTATCCGTTGGTGACGAAGGCGTTACAGGCAGCTTGGAGGGACGAAGAAATGACAAATGCATTAAGAGGGGTATTAGATGCTGTGGGAGATGACTTTGGGCTTTGAATACTTTAGATTTGATCACGTCTTAACGACTCTCTGATTTGCAAAAAGTGCCTCCGCTTTACATCATACGAAAACATCTCGTTACAGCATCATCTTCCCTACCCAAAAAAAAGGTAGCAACATGTCACCACCCACACTTCTTACCTATGATCCTCTTTCGAGACAACCAATCACTTAAAATCAACATGGCTGACCGTCCCATCCTCAGCCAAATGCACATTCAACCTATTCCCCTCTCTCTTATCAGCCCATGCTCCCAATCAATCAAAAGTGAACCCCCAACCCCCCAACCGCAGAAGTTTTAACTGACCTATCCGGCTTGAAATCCTGCGTGACCATGCTCCCGGGCTCAATGACCCTATGCTCCTTGGGCAGGTCCTGCTTTGCGAAGCTCTACCACCAAAAAACAGCACTGTCAGTAATGTGCAAGCTCTCTCTCTCTCTCAGCTCTCAAGGCTCGGATAAAAGGGTTACGTACGGTGTTGTCGGAAGTGCCGTCTGTAAGTTTCTTGCCGACGAGCTTGTTCATCCAGGTTTCTTGCTCGTTATTATCGTTGTTGTTGTTGTTGTTGGAGCCCATGAGGCCTGGGACGACGAGGGGCATGGTGGCTTGAGGTGTTTACGTGGGCAGCTTCGCGGTGTATTCTCTGTTTTGATTTTGATATCGAAGAAGCTGGGGATGTTAATGGTTGGCTCGTGAATATATGGTTACGAAGGCAGCCATGAGGCTGAGTCACCCAGCCACACTCCGCCCCACCAAGTGACGATGCCCATATGCAGGGTCCGAGGGGTCGGATTTTTGGTATTTATGTCCGGTCCCTCCTCATCCCTCCTTGATACCCTCGTTATCCTAATTCACGAAGTACTTACCACAACCCATTGATGATTCACAACAATGTCTTCTCACGATTACATTGACCAGGATGCCCGCTATGCACAACAGTTACAGGCTGAAGAAGACGCTCGCGGTGCCGCTGATGGACGTCCTACTACGGACTACCCGCAGCATGGAAGCCAGGTCCCTCCACAGGGGGGGGCCCTTCCTCCGCAAGCAGGCCCCGTTTCTCCACAAGCAGGCCAGCAGGGTGGCTACCAGATTGGTGCGGGTGCGCCTGTAAACCAACAGTACCTGGGTACGGATCAGACACTGGGAGTGCAGCATGGACAGCATACTGCCACTGGAGGGGCTCAGGGTTATGATCACACTCCACCTCCACCTCAGCAGCAACAGCACTCTTCGTTAGGAGCAGCTCGGCATTACCCACCGCCACCTCAGCAGATGCCTGCTTCTGGAATCTCCGCACAGGAGTCTCAAGGGTACTACCCGCCGCCGCCTCCTCAAGGCCAGCACACGCAAACAGCCGGGGTGCCCGAGCAGGACCCAACGTCTTCTCACCAGATGCCCGGTTCTGGATTGTCCGGACAACAGCTTCATGGACATTATCCACCCCCACCTCCCCATGGGCAGCAAATCCCACCTTCTAACGCGCCGGGACAAGCTTCTCAAGAATACTACCCACCACCACCACCGCAGCAATCGCACGCTCCGGCTGGAGTTGGACTCTCTGGACAAAGCCTCAACACTGGATTCCAACCCCCACTACCCCCTCGGAGACACAGCGCACAAAGCATGAACTTCGGTGATGACGACCCTTCTAGTCCTATCCATTACACCCGCGATCCTCATAAGCTGATCGCCTACCTCGTTCCATTCCCAAAGCCTTCAATCAAGGGCGTCGAGCCTTCATCGATTCCGGACCGTTTCCTCATCTACACCCCACCACCGCCACCACTTTCCGCACCAGCTGAGGGCGAGAAGGAGGACAAGTTCCACAAGATTCAACGCAAATGGCAAAATGAGGTTCGGGCGGCTAAGACCAGTGATGCGAAGACTGCAAGTTGGAAAGGCGTCAAAAGCAAGGCCACTAAGGGTATCAATTGGGCCATCGGGAAGACGACAAGCTCGAACCTGGATTTCGTGAACCGGATCCCAGGAGCAAAATCAGACTCGCACGACAAGCATTCAGAAGATGGTGTTAATGAAAGCGATACCACACACAAAACTGTTGGGCTGGAAGAGATGGTCTTGATCTACCCCTCCTCTTATGCTGCTTCTCCAGACCAAGTCAAGGCAGAATTCATCAACACGATGATGCGTACCAAATCCAAAGCTCAACGTGATTCGATCATAGCCACCGGACTCCTACCTGTCTCTGGTGCCATTGATCTCTTAGCGACGGTCGTTTGGCCTTTTGGAGGACTACTCGAAGTGGACGGTGTCTGGGCTTATTCTTCCATCCGAGGTGCGAAGACGGCGAGATCCGTGACGAAGCGCTTAGCATCTTCAACTCAATCCGGACACCCACAAGCTCAAACGGAAGAGCAAGAAATGGCGGGAGATAAACTGCGTTTGACGTTTACGCAATCGCCGCGTCTTGAAGTGCTGAACCGTTACCTCTTGTCTAGATGCCGGGACTACGACCACAGGCTCTTCCCGAGCGTGGAGATGGCGCCTACAGAATCAGAAGTTTTGGCGGCAATTGGATGGGCGCCGAGTCAGAGTGGTGGCATGGGGAAGAATTGGGAGGATGAGCAGTGGGAGACTGAGGAGGTGAAGGAGGATATGAGGAACACCTTGGGAAAGGCGTCGAAGGAGTGGGACCAATGGTGCAAGGCTTTTGCTAAGAATCCTGAGAAGGCGTTGAAGAAGTAGGGGGAGCTGAAGGGGTCACAAGGGCACTAGGGTACGTGATAACGAATAAGTCTGCATACGATGTTGAAGGTGTGGGTTTAATAGATAGCGTGGTCTTACTTGAATCAGTCATCTGCGGGAAGAATAGGTGAATAGGAAGCAATTGGCCATCAGGGTCCATATGTTTACACGCTAGTTATTGACAATCCAAACACGAAGATCGAAGGGAACGGTCCCAGAAACCTCGATTGGGCTAGCGCAGCGGAGTTAGCTCCTCAGGCATGCGCTTCACTTCGATATTCATAAACTTCCATCTATCGATAACGACATCTTTCTTCCACCGCACGCACATTACACACTCCCACGCCAAACACACTCTTCGAAAACTACGTCTAAGCTCAGACGGTCAGGACTCAGACGATGGGCCATGCAATCACGCTGGCCGACTTTGAAGTTATGAACGAGCTTGATATCGGCTATGAACTTCTGCAAAGGCACCTGGTGCATATCTTACCGCCGTCCATCGAGAAGGTTCGTCTAAGCTGACTCGACAAGGAATGGCATTACTTTCCATTGGAAGATGATGTGCGGAAGATGACCGCTGGCAAAGCCGAGCATCTACCCAATATTAAAGAGCTCACCATCGAGCTACTTCGGATTGATGAGGACTGCGAGCTACTTTGGTATGACGAGGACTCCGAGCTACTTCCGTATGACGAACTGAACGCAGCGACAATCACAAAGATGAAGCATAAATGTGAGGAGGTCGGGGTACGGTTAAGTGCCACCTTTGAGCCACCCGTACCCAGGGATTGGATCGGCTGAATTCTGAAGAGGGATCAGTGAGTGATGGTGAGAAAGGTAGGAAGTGGGCTCTGGGCACTTTGGTACGTGGTCCTAGATTAGGTGGATGGACCTCTCGAGACACTACTGGCAAGATGCTCTTTTCTACCAGAAGATAGCCTAGGACATGACGGTACCTACAGGAGTGCCGTAGCTTTGCAAAAATCACAGGATACTATAATGGAAGCCTTTTCCAATTGGCTCTGTTCAGTATACTTCTAGGTCTTGGCTTTTGAGACGTGAGAACTATTCGGCTGTAATTCGTGAAATTGTGAACCCTAAAAGAAACCTCGACTTAGCTCAAGACATGTTACATACGAAACAGTGCTGAAATTCTTCTCCTTTCGCGGGAATCAATATTCCCTCAAACATTTAGAAAGCGTGCTCTTCTTCCCTCGCATTATCCAGCTTACCCACCTCAACCTAAACATCTCCAAATCACCCAAAACCTTATGCTGCTTTAACAAGCATTCACAACTGGAGGCATCCCTCCCTCAAAGAGCCGCAGGCAACGCCTTGAATAGTACCTACCTACCTTATCTTGCTTTACTCGTGAGCACGAACTACCTAGTGTAGCAAATATACGTACACTAACGTCAACTGAACTGGTATCGAGGACGGATGGGACGCAGATGATATTGAGCGTGGGAAATAATCACGGTTAGCCGTAGAAGTACTAGTATTAAAGTGCCAGAGTGCCGGACTGCATATGGGGGGGCAGTGAGTGGAAGGAAGAGTGGGTAGGGAGTGCACGCTTGATAAGCTCTGTCCCCGCCCTAGAAACATGACTCGCTTTCATCTACTTTCTCGCTACAAATAAGAAAACCTTCATCACATCAAAGTCCTCAGCACCAGCATACTTCTCCCTCACAATCCTCTCGAACACCGGCCTTATCGCACTCTCCATACCTTTATCCCACCACGGCTGATACGCACGCACAAACTCCGGATTCCTCGACTCGAGAAAATATCCGGAAAACTCCTCTGGACTCTCAAAATTCCACCGCGGGCAAATCGTCCTCGATCGGACATCTTTGAAGCCTACCTCTTGGATATACGTCATCAGGCGCGCCTCGTCCGCCCAATCCGGAGTCCATGCGTGCGGGTAAGTATAGCCTGGCTCGAACTGCCTCACCGTCTCCTCCCAAGGCGCATCGAAGCACAGTTCGCCCCACATGCACAAGCCGAGCGTGCCCCCGGGTGCGGTAACGCGGTACATTTCCCCAAGAGCGCGTCGCGGGTCCGGGGTAAATTGCAACATGAAGGTGCTGAGAGCGTGTGTGAAGGTGCCGTCAGCGAGGGGGCCTAGATCGACGGCGTCCAGAACCTTACACTCGACGTGCGGTAGGCGTTTCCGTTCGATGGTCTCCAGCATGCCGGGTGAGAGGTCGGCTGCCAGGATCGGGATGTTGGGGAATCGGGCGCGGAGGGCGGTGGCGACGACGCCGCTGCCGGCGCCGTTGTCCAAGGCCCTTGCGCTGGGGGCGGACAGGGGAGACTCGTCGTGGACCCAAGATATCAGTTCCTCGGCCGGGGGGCGGGTAACGTATTCAGCTCCGGCGGCGTATGCTGCTGAGGCGGTGCCCCAGTCGTCGGACAATGGCAGCTTGGACATGAATGGCGAACCGGGTCGAGTGATGAATTTGTGGAATACGCGGTTTTGGGTAGTTGGTGTCGAAAGTGTTTTGGGTCAGTGAAGGGAGAGGCACTCTGGAGGTAAGATTGGGATTTGGGTGAGAATAAAGGTTCATGATTAATGATGGCAGTCATAGTCCCTGCCCCAGTAAGGTTTCGCGATCCTGGTCCGGGGCAATTCGGCCGAAGATGTATTCTAACCCTCAATCATCGGATGCTAGTATTTAACGCATCCATTTTCGGCCCAGCTACTCAGATCACCCGGATCTACCTCAATGCAGATCTATACCCCCTACGGGGATGACGCACTTCTTTCATCCCATCTTCGAGCAGATCCCGAAGAAGCACAACCGAGACAAAAGGTGTGGCCAGCAGATGAGGGGTCATGGATGGGGAACCTGGATTAAGCACCGCAGGTGGAGGTTAAGGATGTAACAGTCGGAATTTTGGATTTAAGTAGCCTTGAATTTTTTCGATGGCTAGATAACCCGTGACAGAAATACGGTATTTCGCCAGGGAAAAGGAACAGTTTGATCGAATGATGGAAGAGCAATGTTGACAAGCTAGGAGAAAGACATTGGGCTGAGGAACCTCACCTGGCAGGACTGTAATATCACTTTCCTTCTGGCACGGGGCCAGGATCGTTCATCTTCGAATCTTGTGGGACTGCTCAACTACCACAGTCTTCATGATGGCCGAACCTTGAATTAACTCGTCTTCCGTCGCCGCCAAGGCTACAGGTCCAATGGCAGGGATCCCGCAGGTTTTGCCTCCCTCGATATCGGTTGTAACAGCCGCCGGGGGCGCCTCGATGCCTCCATCCTGGAAATACCCCTCGTTCAGCTCCAAATAGTCTCCGTGGAGATGGTCTTGGTCGCTCAAGCTTGGAGGTTGCTCTCGGGTGAGGGTATGCCGGTGCCGCAAATGGGGGTTTCTTTCCAGACGTTTATCGTTACGACTACTCACTCGTCGACTGAAGAGCGCGGGGATGGTGGGTAGACAGGTACAGATCAAACCTGCAGCAAGTTCGGCTGCACTGTTTTACTGTTAGTACGCCGACGGATAATGGGGCTTGAAACGTACGCCCAAAGAAGAATCACAGGTTCATTGTATGCTTTGTCCGGATTAGAGCTGTCACGCATCCGCACGACCCAGCCAATGATACTAAAGATTGGTGCACTTGTCGTTTGTTAACGGATCTTTGACACTGAGTCGAAGTCAAGAAGCCATAAAAGGTATGCGAAGTACAAAAGTAGGAAAGACCTACATCAAGCCAACTGTAAAGAGCAGACCAACTCCAACTTTTCTTATTCTCTTCATCTGCAACTTCCAAAGAGCCTTCAGGGGTACCAGCAAAATGAAGAAATCACTCAACGTGTTGAAAAGCCCGTCGGTATTGAGGACGGTGGCGACACTGACACACGTCCCTTCAATCGATTTATCCCATATCCTGGCTCTCGGGGTGCATTCCCAGATTTTGACGATAATAGTCGTGATGTAATATAGACAGCAAATTACCATGAATACTCGGAGAGTGATGTCGAATACACTCCAACGGTGTGGAAGAAACACCCGACGGTAGAGTAGCAGAATGGTCAACTTCGTACAGAGAATCGCAGGAGCATATTCTATGGACGTCACATTGAACCACTAGCGAGACGATAATGAGTGAGCGTAAAACTTGATTGGAGCTCATCAGCACGCACATAGACGGGGTCGTACGATTCTGGCAAGGTGAGATCCCACTCATGGACGCCGCCATGTCTTTTGAACGTAACTTTCGTCAAGACACAGAATATGATCAATCCCATCTGATCTGGATAAGAGTTGGCTCACGGATTCTGGAAAGGGTACGTCTCACATAAGAGATACAGCACATATCTGAAAGATCTTTAGAACCTTGCATGCGATAGTTGAAGCGAGGGCAACGCACAGTCCTCAAGAATCCACTGCTTTACAACCACAAGCCTCACCCAGGCCCGTAGTACAAAGACAACCGTTGAAATTGAGAGGCATAATGCGATGCATATGACATCCCCCTGGAGAGTTGACTTTGGATGTGCAAAGTCAGAGGTCTGTCCAGGGGGTGGGGGCAAGGCAGGAGTTGAAGATGGAGAGACCATGATGAGCAGGGACTAATGACAGCCGCAGAATGATGTTGACCAGCAAACAGGTTGGTTCGCCATGACGGGAGAGCTCGGTAGATATAGCCCTTCGTCGACTCAACCACTTGGCCTTTCCAAAGGGATAAACTTGCCACTGTAAACAAGCAGCGAAGGCTGCTCGATTTGCTGTGCCTCTTCAACTAAAAGAGTTACTTGAGCAACTAACAGCTCATATCCGATGCATGCATGAGGTTGTCTCGAAGAAGGTTGGGGAGCGTGGGTCGGATCGTAACGTTGTCTGCAATCACATCACATTCCGCAAGGTAGAAGCGTGTAGTCAGGACTGGGAACTGATCAAGCCCCGTGTGGTACGCATCAAGCTTCCTCTACTTTTGAGACCAATCGGAATTTTTGAATGCTGGATTGTCCGCAATCCTAACTCGGGAAAACCTGGACAGAGAGTCGAATGAGCTGAGAAAATGTTCTGGGGAGGTCAAATAAGAAAAGCAACAAGTGGCGTGACCGTTTCTGATGCTACCTACGTGCTTCGATCGGTATCAGCTCTTTGTAACTCATTTGCAGTGATCCGAATAGCTCGCATGAGAGCAGGAGTCCTGATTGGACCATTATGACATTGTATAGATAGTACCCATAAGCAAAACCAAACTCAAAAAGAAACATAATCAATTAAAGAGATGGTGGGAAGCGGGTAACATTACATGAAGCCCCTCTCGTAAAGGGTTTGAGGGGCTCTCTCCGCAGCACGCCGTGGCTCAATCATGCAGCTTGTGTGAGACGTACAACCTCGTGAGTCACACAGTGACTGCTCCGCGAACTAATTATACTGCACTGTTAAAGATCTGCGCACGGATCTTGTTGTGCCCCAATAGGCAGCGGCAAGGTAGAAGGGCTCAGCAGCTGGAGGTGATAACGAGCGTTCTCCTCAGATCTTTCGAAGGGGTTCACCTGAGCTGATCCGCTGCTTGTTACTGTACCAAAGGCTGGTATTCGGCACGCGACAGACGTCACGTCGTATTGCATCGAAGGATTCTTATCCCAGTATCATTGGGAAAAGACTATCACGGCAGATGCAGACCCAGCTGCATTCGTGCTCCATCTTACCGCCTTACATGAGGCAGTGCAAGAACCTGTCTTATCAGTCAAGGCTTTTAGCATTACATGCTGAATAATGGTACCGCAAGGCATGTGCATTTCGATGCAGAGCAAATGGTCAATCATTTGTTCGACAATGGGGAATGTAAGAATTCTCAGTTGGCTCGCATGTTGTGAGGTTGCATCTTACCCCACACACTCGATGTACGAAGCACGCGAGTGTGTGGACATGGATGGAGGGTGAGTTGGAGGAGGGTACAGCCTTGTGCGAAGTAGGGTTGGCAATGTTCGCGGACCTATGCCAAGGAGTGGGGTATGCAGCATGCATATCAAGGTTGCCATATTTGGAGGTGTCGCAGCGACTACTTCAATAGGTATTTATGCAAGTGAGAGATTTGTTGCCGGTCAACGTTGCTGTCTTTAAAGAAGTTTCCCTCCATGCAAGTAAATCCGGTTGCGGATATATCGATGAATCAAATTGCTTACTGAGGGTGCCATAGATGGCTCGGCCGTAGGAGTACTCAAGCCAGTGCACGGGATCTTAGTCGCTTGGCCGATATTCACGGGAAAGAATTTTGGTTGCTTCGTCGCTGAAACATGAAGTGAATGTTCAGGTGGTCTTTGTGTCAAGGTCATCGGGCCTATGATTTATTCAGATGGCTGCTTCATTAACGGTTAAAGGCTTGCAAGTGGGAGCTCTTCAGACTCATATTCAGATGCCAAACCGACTCCACGAGCTCGAACTACTGCACCAGCGACCAAAGATGTCTGCACCATCTGCACACTCCCTTGAGGACGACATGTATCTGCAGACAATTGGTCTCCTGTATGCAGTCACGATCGAGATGCTGCAGAGCGGACTCTTCTGACAGTTTTGCAGGGGAAAAGCCTATTCGCAGTCGTCACGCGTCTCTTACTTAATTTCACCACGACCCTGAGTTCGAGTCTGCCCAGCGGCGCCATCGACAGCCTTGACAAAGCCTTTGGTGTCACCAGCAATCAGCAAGCAACACGCTTTCGGGAATTTCCGTCGTTCTCTTCCTCGTCGGCTACAGGTTTGAACCCTTGGCATTCGGTCCTGAGAGCGAATCATATGGAAGAAGGATCTGTTTCATCTCCTCCTTTGCCATTTTCACCCTGTTCACTCTGGCTTGCGCCCTCACCACGAACTGACCAGCCTTGCTGGATTTTCGGTTCTTTATCGGAGCCGGAGCCTCAGCACCTCATGCCATTCTGGGTGGCATGTACAGTGACCTGTATCTCAGTCTAATTTGTTAAAACTCTTTATAAACTCATCCATTTGTTTTAGTGCATCGCGCAACAGCAGTGATGATACTCGGTTTGAAGTCGAACATTGGACCCTTGGCAGGGACCTGTCGTAGCAGGCTATTTCTCAAACACCAATTGGCGATAGATGTTCTGAATCAGTCTCATCATGGCAGGAGGAATGTGGCCTATACTGATTTTCCTTCCAGGTTTGCCCATCTAAAAGTTAGTAAGGCCCTTCTGCCTAATGAATGAATCGCTGCAACCATTTTGCCGGTGATATTCCGTCGGCTTGAGACGGAGGGACACTGCCTTGAGAGGAACCAGGTACTGTTAGTATTAGGTAATCATTTCGCTCGGTTTCTAGCCAATTCCAGCGGGGAAGGATCCCCTGGTCCAGCCAGCGTTCTATGAGTGGAGACAGCGAATAATGGCGAATCTAATGGAATCTTCTTAGCGAGTATATAGACTGATTCATAACCGCCTTCATATGCTTTCTTTCTTATATCCTTAAGACTTAATTAATCGAATTAATTAACTAGCCTTAGTTAATCATTAAATAGTATTTCTACTTAGTTATAGCTATTCGTTATTCATATTTATAATAGATTATAAGCCCGATTAGTCTAAATTAACTTAGTATTAGCTATTTATATTATTATTATAATAGATTAAAATAATAAGATATTCGCTGACGAGGGAATAGCGATATCAATCTCGAACGAATAGAAGAGCCTTCACATCAAGTAGGAGAATTTAAATAATATTCACGATTTTTTACTCGAGATAGATCTAACGAATCTCGATAAGACTCTTCTAAAGTCGAGTCACGCTCGTTTAAGAGTATTAAAAGACTATAATTATTACACGTGAGTCTAGATATATAAGAGATTTCTATATAAATAAGAAATATAAGAAATAATATTAAAAAGTTTTCTTCGTCTAATAACGAGGAAAAAGATTAAAAATTAAATAATTTTAAATTAATAAATCGTCACTCTATTAATAAGCGATATTAAGAATTTTTAATAGATATATATAGTTTATTTAAAGCGTGCGAAGAATATTTAAAACGAATTATAATAAATTTATAATATAAATAAAAAGAGATAGCTTATAATAATATTATAGCGTTTTTATAACTATATTAAAAGAAGTAATAAATTTATCGATTAGATAATTTTAACTCTAAAGTAACTTAGCGATAAGATCTATAATCTCGTCTCGAAGACTAAGCCTTTAGAAATTAATCGTACTGTGATAATTATAAACGCGTGTTAGAGAAAGAAGTATACGATAATTAAGTTTATACTCGATTAAGTAGATATATTAATATTAATTTTTATTTAAGTTATAATCGAATAACTTAGAAGCGTGAAATAAAATATTCGTAAATCTAAGAAAGACGCGAATATAATAAGAGAAGATCGTGATAAGTAAGATTAGCGAGAACGATCTTAAGATATTAATAAGTTAGTTATTAAATGTTATAACTGCGATAAGAGAGATTATTATAAATCTAAGTGTATTAATCTTAATAAGAATAATACGAATAAGAATTTAATATTTAAGAATAATTAAAAGATCTCGAATAAAATATAAGGTTAGCTCGCGAAACGTAAGAATAAAGTAATAGTTGCTACTAAAAATTAGAATAAAAACTTATTTAAATTATTTAAGA